>CM077152.1:41525425-41747925 GCA_039583875.1 Platanthera guangdongensis
ACAACAAACCGACGACACCGCCCCTGTCCCCAAGCCTGTGCCAAGCTAAGCGACAAACAACCCCAAAGCTCCAAAAATTGGGCAGACAACAACCCCCATCAACAACCAGTCCGCCCAACCCGAGGCAGTCCGCAAGACTCACACCTCAATCCGTCACAAGTCCACGACCAAAGGCAGACAACAACAGTCCGCCTGGTCACAGCGGACTTGGCGGATACTGCGGACACCATGGCCTTGGCACAAAGTGTGACCAAGTCCAAAACCATCAAAGGCCAATACGAGCATGGCGGACGCAAACCCCCGTCCGCCAAACACCAAAAGCACAGACCGCCAGCAGTCCGCAGGCTCCTCGCACTCCTGTCCAACGCAGCAGCTTCCTCCCGACTCCAAACACCAGTCCGCTAATCGATCTCCACAGCAAAGCACCTGCTGTCCACCAGAGCTCGACAAGGCCTCAGCCAAGCTCTAAGCTCAGTCCGCAATAGCCCACACCGCGGACACGAGACAACCCGCCTAATAGCACAAGCTTGCACCCGCGGTCACTGAGCAATGCACCAGTCCGCAAGCCTCCATCTGCTCAGGCCGCTCCTTGGCAAAGCCAACAGCAAACACCCCTGCCGCAGACACCAGGCTGCATAGTCCGCGGTCTTCATGCAACAACCCCGCTCAGAAGACAGCCGGCTTTCCACTAGACCTTCCACCAGGGCCGCACAATCACAGTCCGCCCAGTCTGCCTAGTCTGCCAAACTGTCCGCCCGAGGCCGCGCCCGGCCTGTCCCGTCACCTACTTCCACTTCACAAATTTCAACACTCCCCCTTGAAGTGGGAAGTGGTGACCAAGCCCAGCAAGCTGCGCAAGCGTTCAAAGGGCCCCTTAGACAGTGGCTTTGTGAAGATGTCAGCAAGATTATCTTCACTCCGAACATGCCCGACCAGCAGAGATCCTTCCAATACCTTCTCTCCCCTGATGAAGTGGTGATCAATCTCTATATGCTTGTCTTGGCGTGACACACTGGATTGTTAACCAGTTTGAGAGCACTCTCATTGTCACCCCAGAGTAAAGTAGGCCCTTGCACTTCTTCATGAACATCCTCTATAAGCTCCTCAACCAAACGGCTTCCCGAGCAGCCAAGGCCGAAGCCTTATACTCCGCCTCCGTGGTTGAAACTAACACCGAGTCCTGCTTCTTGCTACACCACGAGATGCTAGCTGAACCGCAAGTGAACACATAACCTGAAGTAGACCTTCGATCATCTGAATCACCGCCATAGTCAGCATCCGTGTACCCGAGCAACACAAACTCTGCGTCCCTTCTATAGAGGAGTCCCATATCAGAAGAAGCCTTGACATACTTCCATATTCCCTTTGCCGCCACTAGATGAGATTGTCTTGGTTCAGCCATATACCGACTTACTCGGCCAACAGCATAAGCAATGTCAGGCCTTGTAATCGTCAGGTAAATCAAGCTCCCAACAAGAGCCCTGAACACCAAGGGATCATGAAGAACCCTTCCCTCATCTCGTCGAAGCTTCAGCCCAGATTCCAGTGGAGTAGAGCACTTCTTCCCTTCGCCCATGCCGAACCGCTTCACAATACGATCAATATACCCTTTCTGGCTGATGAGAACCCCGCACTCCTTCCTCTCCACTTCCAGACCGAGAAAGTGATGCAACTCTCCCAAGTCTTTCATCTCGAAGCGTAATAGCAAGCTCAGCTCTGAGCCTTGCTACCTTCCTCCTCTAATTCCCTGTGATGATCATGTCATCCACATACAGCAGGACCAAGACTCGTAGCTCTCCCTTCTTCGTGACGAACAAGCTTAAATCCGAGTTGGAAGTAAGGTATCCACAGAATTGCAAGTACTCTGCAATTTTCCCATACCACGCTCTAGGAGCTTGCTTCAACCCATAGAGAGCCTTCCTGAGTTTGCAGACATAGTCCGGATGCTTTTCAGAGATAAAACCAAGCGGCTGATCCATGAAGATGTCCTTGTCAATCTCTCCGTAAAGAAAGGCATTCTTCACATCGAGTTGCCACAACCTCCATCCCTTGCTAGCAGCCAAGGCGATCACCACTCTTACTGAAGTCATCTTCGCAACTGGACTGAATGTCTCCTCATAGTCTTCTCCATACTGCTGTGAGAATCCTCTAGCGACCAGCCGAGCCTTGAAACAATCAATGCTCCCATCAGCCTTCTTCTTCAACTTATACACCCACTTGCAAGTAACCGGAGTAATGCCATCAACCTTGGGCACAAGGTCCCAGGTTTCATTCTCTTCAGAGCATCAATCTCTTCTTTCATGGCACCTTCCCACTCCTTCACTCCATGGCCCTCGTTGAAGTTTGCAGGCTCTCTCGCTCATCCAGAGGACCTGCAATGAAGCAGGAGACAAAGCTCACTGCATTCCCATCACAGTACCGAGCCGGTGGCTTAACCACCCTCTTCGATCTCCGAAGATTCGGCTCCTTGCTCATGGCTTCTGTTGCTTCTTCAGGCTCCACGCCTACCTGGGGAAAGTATTGAGCAGTGCTCCCCCTGCTTCCTAAGTCAGAAGGCTCAGCCTCGGAGTTCGAAGCAACAGGGCTGCTGGTGAAACAGCAAGCTCCTCTTCCAAGCCTTCAGCAGCCACCACCGGTGCTTCATCAACCCTTGCTACTTCCGGTTAGCTCCACTGAGCCACCTCCATATGACGTCAGCTCATCAAAGACAACGTCTCTTGATACCACGAACTTCTTCGTCACAGGATCCATGCATTTACATCTCTTCTTCCGCTTGTTAGAAAGTAGCGAAAAGAAGCGAAAAGTAGAGAACAAGCCGAATAAACTTTTGAATAACTGAAATTTTATTATCCAAAAAAAGATAACTATTACAAAGGTATGTCCTCCCTTATATAGAATGGAGGAGAGAAGAGAGAATACAAATAAGAGATGTGGGACTAAAAATTTACAAGCTAAGCGACTGTACAAAGTAAAACCCACAGGCCGCGCGGTTAGACAGAAGGACTAACCGCACAGCTACAATAAGAGAAGCAGAGAGGTCGCCTGTGAAGATTGCTAGACCTCCCGGTTTACAAGTCGCCGAGTCAAACCGCCAGACCGCGCGGTCTCCAACCCGCCAAGACAGACCGCCCGGTCACCAACTACAACACTCCCCCCAAGCTGAAGCATATATATCAATCATGCCCAGCTTGTCGCAAACATGCAGAAACGAGCAGAGACTGGCTTGGTGAAGATGTCAGCTAGCTCTTTATCAGACGTGACAAACGGAGTGCAAATTTGTTCTTTTAAAATCTCTTCACGAATGAAATGGCAGTCAACCTCAATGTCTTTGTTTGTTCTTTCATGGAATACCGGATTTTTGGAGATGTATATGGCGGCCTTGTTATCACAGAACATAGGTAGAGGATGGTTGTACACCTCTCCTAAATCTAGCATGAGAGCCCGCAACCATTTCAACTCACAAGTGGTTGACGCCATACTGCGATACTCAGCTTCTGCACTGGACCTGAGACAACAGACTGCTTTTTGCTCTTCCAGCTCACCATTTCCCCCAACAAAGGCAAAAACCTAAGTTGACTTGCGATCCCCTTTGTCATCAGCATAACTTGCATCTGAGTAGCTTCAATCCTCAGATGACCATTCTCTGAAACAGTAATCCTTTCCCAGGCGCTGTTGACTTTGACATATTCCAAGATCCGCAAGGCGACTGTATGACATTCCCTAGGCGCTTGCATGAATTGACTCACCTTGCCCACAGCATAGTAAATGTCGGGTCTGGTCACTGTGAGATATATGAGCTTACCAACCAGACGCCTGTACCGCGAACTATCTGAAAGAGGAGGCAAATCATCTGTCCAGTTTTTGTCCTCCCCAATAGCCATGGGGCATCGGCAGTTTAGCTCCAGTCAATCCTGCCTCTTTTAAAAGATCAAGGCATACTTACGCTGAGAGAGAACTAAGGAGTCGGGCTTCCGAGAGAGTTCGATCCCCAGAAAGTACTTTGAGAGCCCATATCTTTAGTGATCAGATGTTGGCGAAGATGTCGCTTTGTCAGGCTACCCCTTCCTGGTCATCGCCAGTGAGAAGAATATCATCGACGTACACAGCAAGAACAACCAGCCCAGAAGGAGTTTTGCGAATAAAGAGAGAGTGATCAGCAGAGCTTCGCACAAAACCAACAGCCGCCACAATACCGCTGAACTTGTCAAACCAAGCTCGAGGACTCTGCTTGAGGCCAAAATTGCCTTCTGCAGCGGCATACGCGTGTCTCCCCCTGAGCAACATACCTAGGAGGTTGCTCCATGAAACGGCCTCGTGAAGATCACCATAAAGGAAGGCATTCTTGACGTCCAGCTGAAAATCGGCCAATCCCGATTGACGGCCACAGAGAAAGAACCATGGATGTGCTGAGACGAGCCACAGGGGAGAAGGTGTCAAAGTAATCAACCCCATAGTCTGAGTAAAGCCCTTAGCCACAAGGCGAGCCTTATACCGATCCACAGTGCCGTCTGGGCTAAATTTGACCACAAAGACCCAGCGACAGCCAACAACATCAGTACCAAAGGGAAGGAACAAGAGTCCAGGTACCCCGCTCAGTGAGGTCGCCATTTCCTCATCCATGGCCATCTTCCAGTGAGGAATAGCAAGGGCCTCCTGATAGGAGCGGGTGTGGCAGTGGCAGAGATAGCCAGTGCAAATGCCCTGTGAGAAGGAGTAAGACGATCATAGAAACAACAACAGCAAGGGGGTGTAAGGTACACGTCCGCACCCCTTTGCGAAGAGCTATAGGAAGATCCAGGTCAGTCGGCCCGCGGCATCCGGAGCATCCGTGGTAGAGAAAGCTGGCCCGGGAGAAGAGAGCGACGGCAGCGGAGATGAGGGAGAGGGGGCGGAGAGGGAGAGAGAGAGGTGGAGGAAGAGGAGGGGGTGGAGACGGTGTAGTGGTGTAGAGTGTAGGAGGAGGCGAGGGAACGAAGGAACGGCAGAGAATTAGAAGCTGAGAGAAGAGGAGAAAGTCAGCCGAGAAGTAGGAGGTATTCTCGAAGAAGGTGACGTCAGCAGAGACGAACTGCTTACGAAGGACGGGATCAAAGCAACAGTAGCCTTCTGAGTGGTGGAGTACCCAGAAAGACACATTTGGTGAGCGAGGGAGAGCTTATCACGGGTGGCAGAAGGGGTATGCACAAAGGCAGTGCATCCAAAGATTTGGAGAGGGAGAAGAAACGGCTCCTTTCCCGATACAAAATGGAGAACGGGGTTTGGCCGTGGAGAACCGTGGAGGAATGCGATTGATGAGGTACAGGCAAGGAGAACAGCATAGCCCCAATAGGAGCGAGGAACATGCATCTGGGTCATCAAGGTGCGAGCGACATCGAGCAGGTGACAGTTTTTTTGCGTTCGGCCACACCATTTTGTTGTGAAGTATAGACACAACTAGTTTGATGAAGAATCCCATTTTGCATGCAGAATGTAGAGAAGTCACGACTGAGATATTCTTGGGCATTATCAGATCGAAAAACTTGGATAGAAACACCAAACAGAGTTTTGATCATGAGATAGAAGGATGTCCATACAGAGAATAATTCGGAGCGATCTTTTAACAGATACACCCACGTACAGCGAGAGAAATCATCAATGAACGTGACAAAATAGGAACTACCCCGACCAATGGTAAAGTAGGAGAAGGACCCCAGATATCGGAGTGGATAAGATCAAACGGACGGTAGAGCTACGAACGTGCTTTGGAGGGAAGGAGCAGCGGTGATGCTTGCCAAGCTGACATGCCTCACAGTTGAGCGGAGGACTTTGAGGAGAAAGTGGGTAGAAGTTGACGAAGAAGACGGGGAGGAGCATGACCAAGGCGGAGATGCCATTGGAGAAGATCTGTGGAGGTGGAGGAGAAGGTGGAAAAAGCAAAATGTTGTCTATGAAGTATAAGCCGCCACTCTCAGTCCCAGTAGCAATCGTCCGTTGGGAGTCCGGATCCTGAAAAGAGCAAGAAGTAGAAGTAATGTGACGAACACTGTAATTGTTTGCAAAGAGAGGTAACAGATAATAAGTTGCACGGGAACTGGGGCACGTATAGAGTATCCGCCAAGTGAAGAGACGGAGTGACATGAACTATCCCTATTCCATGAACTGATGATGAAGAGCCGTCAGCGAGAATAACCGGGGGCAGCGAGCATGTTTTTTCTAGGAGAGAGAAACACGGGAGATGGCCGGTCATATGATTCGTAGCACCAGTGTCGATCAGCATTTGCCCTGAGTAACAACGTGTGCACGACCAGAAGACGTGACAACCGAGCGAATGGCGTGGAGGAGGATATGAAAGCCATGAAGGGAGGAAGAAGAAACTGCAGCGGTCTCGGTGACAGCACACCAGCGGCACGAAGGGCCACGACAAAGGTGCAGAGCACAAGCCGCGCGACTAAACCAGGAGGTCGCGGCGACTAACAAGCAGGAGCGCTAAAGGAAGAAGGGCAGAGAGGCCGCTTAAACAAGGAGAATCTGCGTGAAACTGCGGCGGGAAAAGGGAAGAAGCCGCGCGAACACGAGCGGCTAGGATGCAGATCAAGGCACAGCGGGGAAGAAGTCGCGCGGACTGAAAAAGCCGAGCGAACAGAAGAGAGGAGAAGAGCAGGTGACCGCGACCAAGATGCGGGTAAGAAAGGTACAACCCGCACGGCCAGGCAGATCATAGCAGTTGCTAGAATGTGGTCAAAGGCACAGCGGGAAGAGGTCGCGCGGACTGAAAAAGCCGAGCGAACAGAAGAAGGAGAAGAGCAGGTGACCGCGACCAAGATGCGGGGAGAAAGGAACAACCGCACGGTCAGGCAGATCACAGCAGCAAACCGCGAGTACAGAGACAACACACGCGGACAGAGACAGACCGCAACGACTAGGAAGTCGGAGCGGCAGGAAAGAACAAGAGCGCGGCGACAAGGAAACAGGTCGCTGCGACAAAGAGCATAGGAGAAGAGAACCAAGAAGACGCAAGCCGCGCGAACAGGCAGCGGACAGAAACAAGCCGCGCGGATAGAAACAAGCCGCGCGGACAGATGAGAAGGCAAGCCGCGAACAAGTCGCAGAACGCGGAAGACAAGCCGCGAACCGCAACAAAGAGCGCACAGAATCAGGAGGAAATGACCGTGTCCTCTGATACCATGTTAGAAAGTAGCGAAAAGAAGCGAAAGTAGAGAACAACCGAATAAACTTTGAATAACTGAAATTTTATTATCCAAAAAAAATAACTATTACAAAGGTATGCCCTCCCTTATATAGAATGGAGGAGAGAAGAGAGAATACAAATAAGAGATGTGGGACTAAAAATTTACAAGCTAAGCGGGCTGTACAAAGTAAACCGCACAGGCCGCGCGGTTAGACAGAAGGACTAACCGCACGGCTACAATAAGAGAAGCAGAGAGGTCGCCTGTGAAGATTGCTAGACCTCCCGGTTTACAAGTCGCCGAGTCAAACCGCCAGACCGCGCGGTCTCCAACCCGCCAAGACAGACCGCCCGGTCACCAACTTCAACACCGCTCATCGTAGCCAACAAAGTCAAGTTTCCTTGCCTTCGCATCCAGCTTAGTTCGTGAAGCATCCGGGACATGCACATAGCAAGTTGAACCGAACACCCTAAGGTGTCCAACACTCGGCTTCTCCTTTAGCAAGAGCTCAATAGGAGTCTTCATGTTGATAGGGCTTAGTGGCATCCAGTTGATAACATAAGCAGCACAAGACATTCCCTCCGCCCAAAAGGACCTTGGGATATCTTTCGCATGAAGCCAGCATTTGCAGGTTTCCGTCAGATGACGGATCTTCCGCTCCGCTACCCCATTTTGTTGTGGAGTGTGAGCACAAGTAAGCTCCAATTGGATCCCGTGCTTCCTGCAGAAGTTAGAAAACTCGGAGGAAACAAATTCACCCCCGTTATCAATTCTAAGCTTCTTAATCCGCAAGCTAAGCCGGCCTTCTACCAACTCCTTGAACTCCACGAACAAACGGAAGGCTTCCGACTTCTCCTTTAAGAAGTACACCCAAGTTATACCTTGAGTAGTCATCAACCAAGACAACATGTATCTGCTTCCACCAAGGCTGGCAGTAACCGTCGTCCCATCAGGTCGCCATGAATACACTCCAATGGTTTCTTGCTCCTTGTTTGTGATTTATCAAATGGAAGGCGATGTGCCTTACCGTAATGACAGCCCGCACAAACATGCTCATCACCAAAGGAGGACAACTTCGGCAACCCCTCACCAACTTCTACTAGCCATCGCCTTCAGCTTGTCCATGTCAACATGGCTCAGCCTCTCATGCCAGATAGCAGCACTATCATTGGCCCTCATTCTATCAACATAAGAACTGGTGGAAGAGAACAAACAAGTTCTTCACCCTCCTCCCAACATGAGCAACATCAGCCTTCAACCGCTGATACGTTGCGAAGGAACCTCACGTTTGTTGGCCCAAACAGAACGTGATACCCAGCGTCCACCGCATTGGTCACCGAAAGAGGTTCTTCTTCAAGCCGGCACGTGATACACACTCCTTAACGTGAGTGGCCCCTGATCACTACCCAAAGACACGACCCCTCTTTCTCTACTGCATAAACAGTATTATCAGCAGTGATAATAGCTTCATTACCTGAGTAAGCCTGCAAGGAGGTGAACTTAGATTTATCTCCGGTGAGGTGATGACCACACCCGAGTCCACGATCCACTCGCTGTTGAAGTCCTCAGCAGACAAGGCCCGGACACAAGTGCCCGTCATGAAAGCTCTGCCCCATTCTACTTCTTCACTTCTCGAGCAAGCTTCCTCCTTTCCCGCAGCATGCCCAGGCTGCAGTTTGACCTTGCAGTCCCGCTTGAAGTGCCCTCGCTGATGACACCGGTAGCACTTCAGATTCTTCTTCCAGTCCTTAGGAGCATTGCTCCTCTCCGGTGGATATGAAGTTGAAGTTTCCTTCTCACCAGCGACCTGCACCTTCTTCTTCTTCCCTTCCATCCTTTCTTCTGCCTGAGAAGAGAGCTTCGCTGCCTTCCTGATTCAAGTTCACTCCAGCCATCTGCCTTGCTAAGCTCTCCTGCGAGGCAAGCAGATTCTCCAGCTCCAGCAACGACGGCTGAGTAGCCCACCCGTGAACAGATGTTACAAAGGCCACATACTCCTTCCGCAAGCCGCGGATAATGTGCCTTTTCATCTTTGCCTCAGAGATAGGCTCATCAGGATCCAGTGCCGACAGCTCAGTGCACAAGCTCTTCATCTTTAAGAAGTACTTGGAGATGGAAAGGTCTCCCTGAGTTGCCCTGCCAACTCATTCTCCAGGAACTGAAGTCGCGCCACATTCTTCCTATTGAACAACTCATCAATGGTTGTCCAAATATCAGCAGCCGACTCACACCCAACAATGTGATCAAACAGTTCCGGAGACACGGCTCTCTTCAGAATGAACTACGCCTTAGCATTTGTTCTTCTCCAGATCCTAACCTGCTCAGCAGTACCGAACGCAGCAGTGACTTCCTGCCTGTCGTCACCACCGACGACTTCCCACAGCTCCTCGCCAAGAAGATTACTCTTCATGCACGACTTCCACTTCTTGAAGTTAGTCGGCGTTAAGAGTTCAATGCCAAGACCCCTTGCAAAACTCCCTTCCATTGCAACACCTGTTGGCAACCTTTCAGCAGCACCAAGCAACAACACAGGTTGATCATCACTCAATCACAGAGTAACAACACTGGCTGACTTCCGCTCACGCAACTGAACCTCAGCAACCTGCCTCTGATACCATGTTAAATTTTCTCAACGTGGTCAGCAAGATAGCCCAAACGCCAAATTAATATCTTCGGAACTACCCAGTTCTCACGTTGAACCAGCGGAAAACCCGAGGACCAGAGGTTACACCCAACAAACAATGGAAGCACAAGCAAGTCTTTTATACATTCACTTCTTTACAACACGGGCATACATAGCGAGACATGATTTCGCTAGTATAAACAGCTGTAAACAGAAAGCACCAAAGAAAACAAGCCGGGCGGACAGCACCGGAGTCCGCCGAGACCGCGAGGTCGCCGAGGTCGCCGAGACCGCTGAGCACGCCCAAGCTAAGCTGCAATCCGCCGAACAACCACGGAGTCCGCCGAAGCCGCGAGGCCGCGCGGACACACCGTTATTCGTCTCCTGCTGAACCTGAACTGAGGAACACCCCTACCCGCCTGAAGCCGGCGGACAGGTTATTGAAGCTGGCAAAGATGAAACAGAACTGACAAGCCGCAGAGCGACCTCCTTTGAGTCCGCAGAGACCGCACACTTTCAAGTACTTGACCGAAGTCACAGCCAAACTCCTGGCTCCTAAAGCTATCCGCGCGACCTGCACACAGCATACCGTCAGCCTGAAACAATCCGCGCGGACTGACAAACACAGACCGCAGCTCCTTGCCCACCCCAACTTACTGTTCACTCAAGTACGTAGGTTACTGTAGATGTGCCAGGGGTCCTATTTATAGGCAGGTGAGGAGTGTGGTCACCGCCCAAGAGATAACGACACCGCCCCAGCCCGCGCAATAAAATCTCCGTCCGCCGAGTCCGCAAGGACTTAGCCGGATACCAAGGAAAACCGCCAGGAGCAAGGCAACCATTGACGAACCCCTCTCCAGTCCGCCAAGCTATGCGGACAAGGCAACAGCCCGCAAAGCTCCAACACAGCCTGAGACAGCAACCCCCTTCAATGGCAGTCCGCACCAACCCGAGGCAGTCCACAAGACTCACACCTCAATCCGCCACAAGTCCACGACCAAAGGCAGACATCAACAGTCCGCCCGGTCACAGCGGACTTGGCGGATACTGCGGACATCATGGCCTTGGCACAAAGTGTGACCAAGTCCAAAACCATCAAAGTCCAATGCGAGCATGGCGGACGCAAACCCCTGTCCGCCAAACACCAAAGCACAGACCGCCGGCAGTCCGCAGCTCCGCGCACTCCTGTCCAACGCAGCAGCTTCCTCCCGGACTCCAAACACCAGTCCGCCAATCGTTCTCCACAGCAAAGCACCTGCTGTGCCACCAGAGCTCGACAAGGCCTCAGCCGAGCTCTAAGCTCAGTCCGCAATAGCCCACACCGCGGACACGAGCCAACCCGCCTATCAGCACAAGCTTGCACCCGCGGCCACTGAGTAATGCACCAGTCCGCAAGCCTCCATCTGCTCAGGCCGCTCCTTGGCAAAGCCAATCAGCAAACACCCTGTCCGCAGACACCAGGCCGCATAGTCCGCGGACTTCATGCAACAACCCGCTCAGAAGACAGCCGGCTTTCCACTAGACCTTCCACCAGGCCGCACATCACAGTCCGCCCAGTCCGCCTAGTCCGCCAAAGCTGTCCGCCCCAGACCGCCCGCCTGTCCCGCACGTGGGACTGCCGCCGGCGCTCCCACGTGCGGGATGCGGCCGCACTGTGGCGCAACAGCGCGCGGCCGCGCGGGCTAGCCACCCCGCGCCAGTGTGCCACTGCCGGTTGCGCGTGCGCTGGTTCGGTTCCTCCTTTGGGGGCTCCTGCGGCTTGCGGTTTTGCTACTCGTAATTGGTCTGGTCGGGCTTGCACGTACTCGGTCCGAGCCTTGCCGATTTGACTCGGAAATCTCGGGGGGGGGGGGGGCATCAGAGTCAATGAATTTTGACTACATACATGTCAAAAACGGTGGACAAAAGATGGAGAAATAGCATTGGGAAAGTAATGACGAGAATGCAGGGATGGGGCCTGCATTGGCGCAGCATTTGGAGCTCTCCGTTTGGGGCAAACGCCGCCGCACGGCGGGTAACCAAATGGTCAGCGTCGGCGTTTGCTCCGTTTGCACCCGCCGCGTTATTGAAAATGTAGAAAAATGGAGGGATTCTAACCGCGACCTCCCTCCTCCAGTTCGAAAAGCACTCATTCTCCTCCCGCCGCCGGAGCAAAATGCCAAACCAATCGAAGCATAAACATATTTTTTAAGTGTTCACGTTTTACTCCCACCACAAATACAGAAAAAACATCCAAACAAACAGAGCGGTATTGTGTGGTGTAGGATGCAGCGTGTATAAATATTTAAATTAATCTAATGTACTGTGGAATGTAATGAAATAAATGAATTGAAATTGCTTTGTCGCCTTCCCAAAAACATTTCTCCTATGTTTTTGTTCCTTCTCTCATACATGTGAGAACACAAACAAATAAAGCATTTTCCATTATTATGTGCATTAGATTATGTAAACTTCAATAGCAATTCTCTGATACTAATTATAAGTGACTAAGGTTTCGTTTGGGGGACTTATTTGTTAGGAATGACGTCTTTCAATTCTTCCAAAATCCCGGAGTGTTATGAAGGACGCTATCAATTCCTTTATATTATTTTAACAGAACCGGTCAAACTGTTCGCATGGCTCCCTCGCACTTAAACTCGTGCCCAGAACTCCCATATACTCATGCCCGGAGCCAACCCGACTCCCTTGCACTGAACCGTACCATGAAGTTTCTCGCAGCCCATGTCAGGAGCCAACCCGGTTGCGCCCGGGAGAGGCACCTCATCCAACACCTGGACGGCAGGCCACACCCAACAAACTCCCCCTCGAATGCCATCCAGGGGGATCGAACCCATGACCTCCAACCTCCCTCTGATACCACTGTTAGGAATGACGCCTACCAACTCTCCCAAAATCCCGGAGTATTAGTAAGGTGCGTTATCAATTCCTTTATATTATTTTAGCAGGACCGGTCAAACTGTTCACATTGCTCCCTCACACTTAAACTGTGCCCGAAACTCTCATATACTCATGCCCGTAGCCAACCTGACTCCCTTATACTGAACCGTACCATGAAGTTTCTCTGCACCCATGCTAGGAGCCAACCTGTGTGCGCCCGGGAGGCACCCTATCCAACACCTGGATGGCGGGCCACACCCAACACTAATTTTCACCGTTCAAGCGATTATGTCAGCATGAACCGGATCTTAATTAGGTCTGGTTCAGGCGGTCGTAACCGCTTGACCGGTGAAAATAAGTCCCCCCAAACGTAGCCTAATTCTCTTGTACTCTGTGATTGGTTGGTTGGCGGTAGAGAAGACGAGTGCGGTTGATGAGGAAGGTCTTGGCGGTTGCTTCGTGCTCAAGCGGTTAGTGGTGAGGGGAAGTGGGTGGTCAGTGTCGGGCTAGTAGTGGCATGCATGCATGTAGACTGAAAAGGGTTGGGGCAATTAGGTTTCAAGGATCTTGTTCGGGGGTCCAGCCCCAAAAGAGTCAAAAATTGAGAAAATCAGTTCAGAACGGGATCAGTTTTGTTCTCACCGATACCGGCCTGAATGGTCTCAACGATATCAGCGTTGCCGGCGTGACTGGTCTCGGCGATCTCAGCGGTAACGACGAAGACCAACCTCAGCGTTCTCACCGATATCGGCGTGGAGGTAATTGTTTGCTGGGTGTCCTTGTGATGACTCTAGATTTCTCTGTTTTGTTGTGATGAGATGAGAGGACAATGGTTGATTCATAATTGGGTGCAATTATTACTGTCAGATTGCTTGGTGTTTGTTCCAAGAGCTATGATTGCATCACCTTTTACCCTAAATAGGGCTTGTTCAATTCCAGAGGATGCACACTTCAGATTATCCGCCGTCAGAGTGCTACCCATGCGTCTTCGTCATTGTTGCTGCTAGAGGAGTTCTTCGTGAAGAAGAACATAAAGTATTCTCAGATCGGTGTATTGTCTTTGCTGTAAGGATTTTTTTGCTCTTTCTTCTCTTTGTTTGTTTTTGGGCTTGGGAAGATAGATTCGAGTTTTGTGACCCTTTGTTCTTGAAGAAAGTTTCACCGTGAATTCTGAGAGGTGGAATTCAATCTGTGAATCCAAGGGGAATTTAGGTTGGGAAAACCTAAAATATTTGCTTGTAATCCTTATTTCTATAGTGGGATTGTTCAAGTACCCCGCCCCGTGGGTTTTCCCTCTTGTGTTTCTCTTGGATATGTTTTAATTTTATGCTGTTTATCATGTGTTTTATCTTCTATGAGCCTTGTACATAAGAGCGGAGTGGGATATTTGTTTACCAACAGATCCCTCAAAAAATGGATTGAACTATTAGATTGAATGGAGCGTTCATTGCACCAAGTTATTTAATTGTTGAGGTAAGAAGTTTTAGGCTCAGTTTGGGGGGACTTATTTTCACCGGTCAAGCGGTCATGACCGCATGAACCCGGACTTAATTTAAGTCCGGGTTCATACGGTCATGACCGCTTGATCGGTGAAAATAAGTCCCCCCAAACGGAGCCTTAGTTTTTGTAATAAACATTGTACTATAATCTTTGAATTACTAGACCTAATACATGTTTTAGGTTAATTTATGGCGTGCCTGTTTATTTATCATAAATGTTAATGTATATTTTAATGGATGTTGTACCTCTTTATACTAATAGCGAACTCAAAGCATAATTTAGGCTTTATTTGGCGAGGCGGTGGCGGGAGCAGAAGGCGGGAGGAAATGCGGGTATGGAATTGGAGGCTAGGAGGCGGGGATCAAAACATGCGAAACGGGCGGATTTTTCTCCTTAATGCGGGTCCAAATACGTGAAACGCTGACGGAGGCTCATTTGTTTCGGCGCCTTGCGGCGACGGCGTTTGCTCCAAATACCGCTCTAAAATGCCGAAACAAATAAAGCCTTGCAATGTTTGAGGTGTGTGGCTATCAAGAGCTTGGTATAGTTCTATCAGGCACATTCCAACCTTAAGAGTAGTTCAGGGTTGATGCGGTCCAAATTGCATCTTATTTCATCTTAATTCTCCATCTTCAGCTCTTCATTTCCTTGTTTTTGATAGGACTCTTGAACTCATTGCTTCAAAGTCGACTAGAATGAGTGTCTCAGATCTATGTATAGTTTTGTTGCGGACTAACTCGATGCTCCGGTCGGACCGGATTTTCTCGGACCGTCTTAGCTCACGAGACGGTCGAGCACGCACACAGTCAATGAAGGTAGAAGATTGACACAAGATGTGATGACATGGAAAAACCCCTCAAATGAGTAAAAAACCACGAGACCGAATCTGCGCCGATCAAATTCCACTAGATTCTGGTGATTACAGTGTGTTGGAGAATCGGGGCGACAGGCCGCTCCCGTTACAACTTGGGGGAGAGAGAGACTACGGCTCCCGACGGGCAACAGACTATGCCGCAGGAGCAACTTGGATGTTGAAATGCGTGAGATGATCCTGGTGCTCTGGCGCTTGCGGTCGCGTACACTTGCTGGCGACGGTTGCTTTCTTCCTTTGGCTTTTTTGGGGACTTGGGCGTTTTCCTGCTGGCAACGTGTTGGTGGAGCGCTGGTAGCCGCAGGTGGCCGCTGGTGGTTCACGGCGACAGGAGGCCGAATCGGGGGAGGAGGCAAGCGAGCTCTCACCTGAGGAAGAAGAAGGCAACCCGGAGAAGAGAAAAAAAAGTAAAGAATGAAGAGGCCCTGGGGTCCCTTTTATAGCCTCCGGTGGAGGATCATGGCGGGCCCCACCACTAAAGTAGTGGGTTAGTGGGTGGTCACCCTCTTGATCGGACGGCGAGGAGATCCTCCTCTCGATCGGACGGTGGGGAGGTCGTCCATGGCGACGGGCCGCCACGGCGGCGGTGGTGGTCGGCCGGGCGGCCGGTGGCGGGGGCGGCCGACCTCGTGGCTGGCGGCGGCGGCCCCCCGGGGGCGGCCGCGGCTAGTCCGGCGGCCTGCCGCGGCTTGGCCGGCGGCCTGCCGTGGCCGGGCCGTCGGCGGCTAGGTGGCCGGCCATGGCCAGGCCGCGGCTAGGCCTGCCGCACCCGGCCGCAACCAGGCCTGCCGCACCCGGCCGCGGCCAGGCCGGCCTTGGCCGCCTGTTGCCATGTCGGCGGCCTGCCGCGGCTACCCTGCGGTGTCCTCTTTTGCGTGCCACTTGGGTCGTGTGCTCTTGGACATGCGGCTCCAAGTCTTTATTTTTGGGCTGACCTTTTACTTTTTGTTGTGCGCAGGTTTCGAAGCGCTATTCTGGACCGATGCGCCTGCGCACCTCTTTTACCGATGATGGTGTTGATATCTTGAGGGCGAAGTACGGGCTTCCTGCTTGTTTGAAAGTGAGGATCCCGCGTCCCGAGGAGCGGGTTCAGAATCCTCCTCGTGGTTGGTTGACGATCTGTGAAGTCTCCCTGAGGTACGGCTTCCGTTTTCCGCCCTGCGAGGAGGTGATTGAGATCTTGAAATTTTGCGGAGTGCCTATCTCTCAATTTGTTCCGGCTGGAATTGCCTGAATCATGGGCTTAGTCGCCTTCTTCCGCGAGCATGGGTGCCGGTTTTCTTTAGACCAGTTCCGCGAGCGGATGGAGGTTCGCAGCAACAAGAGTTGGTTGGAATTCAAAGCCCGGAAGGACCGTCGCCATGACAACACTTTGTTTGAATATGTCAAGAATTCATGGGGTCTTCCTGAGGTGTGGGATGCGCTTCCCGATCGCTGTCGCCGCGTGAGGGGGAAGGAGCAGGACTTTTCTCCGATGCTTGGATTTTCTAAGCCTCGCGAGATGGCCAACCGTCTTTTCAACATTTATGTTTACGTGGAGGAGAAGCGCCTGCTGCGGTGTGGTATCTCCTCTGACACAGCCCAGGCTGCTGGGACTTTTCAGGAAGGGAGGCGAAAGTGGAAGGCTGTGGTGGCCCCTTCTGTTGTCCTTGACACGGTGGTGACAGCGGCCCCTTCTGATGCATGTCCCGAGTCAACTCCTGAGGTGCAGATACTGGCGTCCCCAATTCCTCAAGTATCTCCGGAGACGGTGGCCCCTAAGATGTCCTCCTCCTTGAGGGCAATGAGTGATGCGGTAAGTGTCTTGGTTTGTTGCGGAGATTTTTTGTCATCTTCATTATTCAGCACTAACCTTCACCTTTTCCTTTGTGCAGATAGAGACTCAAGCCCAGATTTCGGTGACCTAGAATGATCACTATGTGAGTTTGAAGGATGGGTACCTTGCCCTTCAGGAGAAGCTCTGGTTGACGTCGAGCTTGCTTGCTTCCCTGAGGGAGGAGCATGATCGGTACATTGTGCGGTTTCGCCGGACTGGGTCGGTACTGAAGTCCGAGCTAGAGGACGCACATGCGGCTTTGGAGGTGGAGAAAACTCTGGTGGAGAGTACCACCCAGATGTTGAAGCACTCAAAGGAGGAGACCTTGCGCTTGGATACCGAGTTGCAGGCGGCACGAGAGGAGGTCTCCGGCCTCGATACTCAGCTACGGGTGGTGAAGGCCCAAGTAGAGATGCTGTCTTTTGACAGTCATGCGTCGGAGCTGAAGGACGTAGGACTTGCAGAATACCTGGACTCATTGGACTACATGCGAGATCGCAGCTTGACTGCAGAGGAGGTTCGCGACGAGATTTGATCCAGGGAGGTGGAGCCCCAGATGGACGATGTTCGTGTGCTAGCGCTTCAGCGCGGTGTATCGAAGGCTTTTTGCCTAGTTAGCAAGAGTCTGGGATGCGACACATCCGACCTTAGCTTTGAGGGAAATCTCTGAAGATGAGCGCTCCGGCTCGGACGACGAGTAGTAGCCTTTTGTTTTTGCAGTTGTGTATTTTTACTTTGTTGTTTAGCTAGTTGTATTGTTTTTTTCATTTGACATTCGCTATTATCTCCGGCCTCTACGGTGTGCGTGAGTCAGGCTCGCGGCTTGGGTTGCGCGAGGGCTGCTCGCGACTTCTCCGTGAGGGGGGCAGGCCCCCACGGGGTGTGCGAGTCGGGCTCGTGGCTTGGATTGCACGAGGGTTGCTCGCGGTTTCTCCGTGAGGGGGCAGGCCCCCACGGGGTGCGCGAGTCGGGCTCGCGGCTTTGGTTGCACGAGGGCTTCTCACGGCTTCTTCGTGAGGGGGGCAGGCCTCCACGGGGTGCGCGAGTCGGGCTCGCGGCTTTGGTTGCATGAGGGTTGCTCGTGGCTTCTCCGTGAGGGGGGAAGGCCCCCACGGTGTGCACGAGTCGGGCTCGCGGCTTTAGTTGCATGAGGGCTGCTCGCGGCTTTTCGTGAGGGGGGCAGGCCCCCACGGGGTGCGCGAGTGGGGCTCGCAGCTTTGGTTGCACGAGAGCTGCTCCCAGCTTCTCCGTGAGGGGGGCAGACCCCCACGGGGTGCGCGAGTCGGGCTCGCGGCTTCTTTGTGATTGGGGCAGGCCCTCACGGGGTATTTGAGTGTATGACCTTTCTCGTTTGAGTGGACAGTATCATGATGAAATACTTAAGCAAAGATAACTTCTGCGGGTCCAGGCCTGCGGCTTACACACACCATAGAAGTTCTTTGTTCTGAAGAAAGAAATACGTTACGCAATCAAAAACATAAAGTTGGGCATCACTGGTAAAATCGGCGTAGGTTTTGCGCATTCTAGGTGCGGGGAGGGCCTTTCCCTTAGCGTTGCGTAGCTTGTACATTCCTGGTTTCACCATGGCTGTGACGACAAAGGGTCCTTCCCAGGTCGCGGATGTAACACCCCAGATTTGGAGAAAGGGGTTGATTGATGTTTCTGTACATTTTTTTTGTTTCTGGCAGGGGGAACACGACCCAGGACATGGGAGTGTCCCGGCCGTGTCAGGCCGTGTCGACGACTTGGCCGCATGGTCGACACTTTGTGCTCGACGAAGTGTCGAGTGAGGGCACACGGCCTGCGACACGGGCGTGTCACAGGGCGTGTCGAGCCCGTGTCGACACTCGGCCCGGGGTGTCGACATTTTCGCTCGACTTTGTGTCGAGACGAGGCACACGGCCTAGGACACGGGCGTGTCCAAGGCCGTGTGGGTCTGTCAACGATCTTCAGTCGACGATGTTCACTCGACGAGTGTCGAGTGTCGAGTGTTGAGACTGGGGTACACGGCCTGTGACACGGGCGTGTCACAGGGCGTGTCCCGCTTGGTCGACGATCTTAGCTCGATGTTTTTTCGCGGTGTCGACACAAAGGCTGTCGACGAGTGTCGAGACTTGGCACACGGCTTGGGACACGGGCGTGTCCCAGGCCGTGTCACTTCTCGGGATGTTTTCGTGGCCGTGCCGATGGAGGCACACGGCCGGCCACACGACCGTGTCATTGGGGACACGGGCGTGTCGGATCGAACACGGGCGTGTCAGATGCCTGTGTGCTGTTCCAGGCGCGTCGATTTGAGACGGCGAATGAGGCACACGGCCCGGGACACGGGCATGTGGCAGGCCATGTTCGACCCAGGTATTTTATTTTTCAGGCGGATCGTGACCATTCTTTTCCTGATTTTAGGATCTGACGGTTTAGGACTGTTCTTGGGGAGTTAAGTCCAAGAATAGGGTTGGAAACCCTCATTCTTCTTCAAGCTTTTCTCTTACTAATTTCTAGAGAGAAGGGAGAGCAAGGAAGAAGGTGAAGGAGGGTTTAGGCTATAGGAGAAGCTTCGGTACTCCAAATCGCGAGCCAAGTCCAGATCCGTGGAGGCTAGATCTTTGCGAAGGTTTTCATCCGGATATTGTGTCATGGCAAGGAAGAGGAGTCGGAAGGTAACGACACTTCTCCTCTTGGTCTTAGGATGCATGTCTTTAGCATCATTTTTCTTTTCTAGTTCTTGGGCACCAAACTCTCAAATGAGAGGGTTTTGGGTCGCCAAGGTTCAAGAGGAACCTCCGGGTTGATTGAGTCCGTCCCCGGCATATTTTGCATTAGAGATCCGCTCCGTTAGTGGATTAGGCATGGTGGGTGAAGCCGTAGTCGCGACCGTTAGTCCGACTCGGTGATGTTGCATACGAACGTTAAGGATTCGTAGAGATTCCGTTGCGGCAAGACGTCATTTGTGATGTGGTGATGTTTTCCCCCTTTTCTCGAGTGAGTACGTGTAGTCGGAACTGGACAAGGTTAGCTCCTCGTGGCGGTAGATGTTTTCCTTGGTGGACAAGGTTAGCTCCGCATGAGTTGGAGATGGTTTCCTTGGTGCGCGGGAACGCTGCAGTACAAATGAGAGACTAGGGTGGAATTGTCTTGGTTTGTGATGTGCCAAGGCGTGGCTATGTATCCGTGGTCGGCTGGCTATCCCGTGACGTTCACGTCATGTGCGGAGAGTGTCCCGGCGAGACTAGTCCCCTTCTGTGAGACTGACGAGAATGCCAAGCATGGGGGCAAGCCCGGGCAATGAGGCCATGAGCGGGTGGGGTCCGACAAGGCTTCTTAGAATCGGTCAGTTTTGTGTGGTTGTTGGAACCCTGACATGAGACGTCAGAGCTTGTAGGCAAGCCCGGGTCTAAGACCTTGAGCGGTTGGGGCCTTGACAAGAGTTCCATGAGGCGGCTTGTGAGCCATTGGGGGGAATGGTGTCACCCCTTTGTTTGCGGCTTTATGCCAATGGAGAATCGATGAGTACCCATATGCTGTGATGATGTGCTAGATGCATACGAGTTAGGGTGCCTTGGGTGAAACCCGGGTTATTGCATACATGATTGCATAAGTAGGCCCTTTTTATTATATTCTCAACCCGTAGAGAACATGTATGATGCGTGTGACATCCAAGTCTGTTTTAGTAGTTGCTTTTCTTGCTTATGATTATTGCATATGAAGTACTATCTTGCAGGTTGGAGGGGTACCCCGGGGTCCGTTAGGGGCGGCCGGGAGGAGATGTGTTGTTACAAAGTTTGAGGTCAGCCTTTGCTGACCCACGTTACTAATAAATTTTACAGGGCAAGGATCGCATGCAGGAGCTAGCTCGCCGGCCAGAAAGGCCTAAGCCTCATGAAGTGCTTTCCTTTTTGTAGCTCTACTTATATGATGTTGTATGTTTGAGACTCATGTTGTCCGGCTTGCATGCCGAGGTAGACTAGGAGTGCTAGGCACATTCTTGACTGTTGTATTGTTTGATTTTGAACACTTGTTGTAAGGCCATAAGGCCATTTGTTTTACTCTTCTTGTAGTGGATAACTTCTTGTCTTGCTGGTGTTTCCGCTGTGTTGTGCAAAGTGTTTTGAGTGTGGGTAGCTATATCAACTTTTAATACTAAAGCTTGTGGTGTCCGTATGTTGTGGGGCCCCGACCAGACCCATATTATACGGTCATTACAGGGGAGGTGTTACAATTTGGTATCAGAGGGAGGTTAGATTCAAGGTCAGTGCGTAGAGAAGTTATCCACATAAGAGTAACGCGGGACCATGAGTGTCCTTATGTTTAAGTCTTGAGAGTTGAGACTGATTCCTTGTTTCTTGTTTTCTTGAAGAGTGCAAGCAACGAGGCGGGTACGTCGAGAGCTAGAGAAGAGCTTTCGGCGAGCAGTGCTACTGCTCCAGGTCTTTTGGGCACGGGTGTTAACCCGGTCGACTTCTGCCGCATGCTTGCGGAAGTGATGGTAGCAGCCCAAGCTGCAGCAGCAGCTCAAGTAGCAACCCCTGCTACACCGGATACGGCGACGGCCGTGCCAGGAGGAGAAGCCAGGCGAGTGGAGCCTTTGGCGGAGAGGGTAGTTGTCGGACATGGAGACCGGCACTTGAAGTATTTCTTGAGCTTCCATCCCCCGTCATTCAAGGGAGTTGGTACGCCAACGGATGCGGAGGATTGGTGGGTTCGCATTCAAGAGCTTATGAGGGCGGCAGAGACGCCAGAAGAAAAGAAATCTGAATATGCAGCGTTCATGTTGGAAGGAGATGCCAAGTTGTGGTGGGTGAGCCATAGCGGCCGCCAGTTCCCGGGACGCACCCCGTCGGTGGAGGAGTTTGGGGATGCTTTTCTTAAGAGGTACATTCCAGTTTCTACAATGTTGGCCCTTCAAAGGCAGTTTCTGCACTTGATGCAGCGAGACAAGACGGTGGATGAGTATGTGCAGGAGTTCACCCGTTTGGGTCGTTACGCGAGAACGACGATGGCGGATGATGTAGAGAGGGATAACCTCTTCTACCACGGGCTGAGGGATAATCTGAGGCAACCCCTCATTTCCATGAAGAGGGCTGGATTTAATGAACTAGTTGAGGCTGCCAGGATTATGGAAAGTGATCTGGAGCGAACCCAACGTCGGAAGGGTTTTACTCCCAAGCAAGGGGAAGGGAAGCCTTCCTAATCCCATGGAAAGTCTGAAGGGAGTAGGTGGAGGAATAAGCCTCACACATCCAGGTCCGGTGAGAAGAGCAAGTGGACGCCTGGAGGTTCACACTCTAGGGGACCGCCGACGTGCTACAACTGCGGTAAGGTGGGACAAATAGCTCGTGTTTGTCCCCAAGGAGGAGCGGGGCAAGAGGCCAGGCAGGAGCAGACTGTACGCTCCGGCCCCAGTGCTGTAGAGAGAGGGAAGATGGCGGAGTCGAGCGCTTCTCGGTTCCAACCGGTGCAACCAAGGGCTTACAACCTTGGACAGCAAGAAGCGATCCGCCAAACCGATGTGGTGACAGGTATGAAGAAAATTTAAGTTGAAATTTTGTGCTTCATACTTTTAGACCCTTTTTGTGTGATGTCTATGTTGTAGGCTTCTTATTAGTTTCCGGATACCCCACTAGGGTATTGTTAGATACGGGAGCATCGCACTCCTTTCTTGCGGAGAGCTTCATCCGGAGAATAGGAGTTGAGTCTTTTTCGGCGGACGCGGAGTTGAAAGTGCGCATGCCCAATGGGTCATCCATGACCACTGGGGCCAAAGGGCGCATCTGTTGGGAGCTAGACAGAGTTGACTTCATTTTGGTAGCAGCGATTTTACCATTGGTTGAGTTCGAGTGTCATTTTGGGCATGGACTGGCTTGCAGAGCAGCGCGCCAGTATTGATTGCCTATCTAAGGTAGTGACCCTAAAGAGCAAAGGGCAGGCGGAGGTCAAATTTGAGGGCCTTTGTAGAGTGGCATGTTCCCTGATTTCGGCCATGCAGTTGATGCGGGCGGTCAACCAGGGTGGTGTAGCGCTTGTAGCATTATTGGAGGTTCGTCTCTCCCAGCTGACTATTGAGGAAGTGCCCATTGTGGCAGAGTTCAAGGATGTGTTTCCGGATGAACTTCCTGGAGCGCCTCCTCGGAGGGAGATCGATTTCTCGATCGAGTTAGTGCCGGAGGCTAGGCCGGTGTCACGTCCTCCGTTTAGGATGGCACCAAAGGAGTTGGCTGAACTTAAGGTACAGCTACAGGAACTATTGGAGCAAGGGTATATTAGACCCAGTTCTTCACCGTGGAGCGCGCCGGTGTTGTTTGTAAAGAAGAAAGACGGTAGCATGCGGCTATGCATAGACTACCGAGAGCTGAATAAATTGACCGTCAAGAATAAGTATTCGATTCCTCGGATAGGTGACTTGTTCGACCAATTGGTAGGGTCAATGGTGTATTCAAAACTGGACTTGAAGTCAGGCTATTATCAGTTGCGAATTCGGGACGAGGACATCCCCAAGACTGTCTTTGGTACAAGGTATAGTCACTTTGAGTTTTCGGTGATACCGTTCGGGCTGACAAACGCACCATCTGTGTTCATGGATCTTATGAATCAAGTATTTCAGGAATATTTGGATTCTTTTGTGGTTGTCTTCATTGATGACATCTTGGTGTATTCCAAATCGGAAGTGGAGCACGAGACCCACTTGAGAGTAGTCTTGCAAGTGTTGAGGGAGAATCAGTTGTATGCAAAATTCTCCAAGTGCGAGTTCTGGTTAGAGAAGGTGGCATTTTTGGGCCACATGATTAGTGGGGATGGGGTGGCAGTGGATCCAACAAAAGTGGAAGCCATTAGAGATTGGCCAGTTTTGAGGACCGTGGCGGAGGTCCGAAGTTTTCTTGGACTAGCCGGGTATTACAGGAGGTTCGTGGAGAATTTTTCGCGGATAGCTCTACCCCTCACCTCACCTCACTCGTAAAGACCATAAGTTTGTGTGGACTCAAGAGTGCAGTCAGGCGTTTGAAGCACTGAAAGAGAGACTGATGATGGCTCCAATCCTAGGTCTACCGCAAGGGACCGAGGGATTTCAGATTTTCAGTGACGCATTGGGATGCGGTTTGGGTTGCGTTTTGGTGCAACATGGCAAGGTGATAGCTTTTGGGTCTAGACAACTGAAGCCTCATGAGAGGAATTACCCCGTCCATGACTTGGAGTTGGCGGCGGTAATTTTTGCGTTGAAAATATGGCGGCATTATGTATATGGTGCAAAGGTGGAGATCTTCACGGATCACAAAAGCCTGAAGTATCTCTTGGATCAAAAGGACTTGAACATGCGGCAACGCAGGTGGGTTGAGTTTCTTGGAGACTACGAAGTGGCGATTCAGTATACGCTAGGTAAAGCCAATGTGGTGGCGGATGCCTTGAGTAGAATGTACTCGGGGCAAGGAAATTGGATCGAATCTCATGATGAGCGGTTGGTACGGGAATGGGAGTCCCTTGGTTTGGAATGTGTTGCGAGAGGCGAGTCCAGCGTGGCTCGGTTGAACTGGATCGAAGTGTAGAACGACTTGACCGATCGCATTCGGGAAGCGACTCGGTTGGATGTGGAGTTTCAACCATTTGTGTTGGAGGCTCAAGCGGACGAGAACAGCACCTGGGAGATGATTGATGGGATTCTGAGGAAGAACGGAAGGGTTTGTATACCGCAGTTCGGCAAACTCCGTGAGGAGTTGATGTTTGAGGCTCACTTCACAAAGTACTCCATTCACCCGGGCGGTACAAAGATGTACTTGGATATGAAGAAATCCTTTTGGTGGCCGGGGCTGAAGCGGGATGTAGCTTTGTACGTGAATTGTTGCCAAACTTGTGCCTTGGTGAAGGCCGAATGTCAGAAGCCGGGCGGGTTCTAAAGCCCCTTCCAATCCCTGAATGGAAATTTGATGACATCTCCATGGACTTTGCACATGGTTTGTCTAGATCGCAGCAGGGTAATGATGCTATTTAGGTGATCGTGGACCGCTTAACCAAGGTGGCCCACTTCATCCCGAATCGGAAAGAGGACAGCGTGGAGAAGCTGGTGGAGTTATATGTTCGCAACATTGTGCGACTGCATGGGATTCCAAAGAGTATAGTCAGCGATCGAGATGGACGGTTTACGTCCAAGGACTGGAGACTAGTTCAAAGGAGTTTGGGCACGAAGCTAAAGTTCAGTACGGCGTTCCATCCTCAAACTGATGGGCAAACTGAAAGAACAAACCGTACTATGGAGGATATGCTGAGAATGTGCGTTCTTGACTTCGGCAAGAAGTGGGAGGATCACCTCTTCATGGTGGAATTCACGTACAATAACAGTTACCAAGCGAGTATAAAAATGGCTCCATACGAAGCCTTGTATGGGAGACGGTGTCGAACACCGATGTCTTGGGCAGAGGCGGGAGACACCAAAATTTTGGGAAAAGAGGTGGTAGTGGACGCTTGTGAGTTGGTACGGACCATTCAAGAGCGCATGAAGGTGGCGCAGGACCGGCAAGCAAAATACTTTAATGCTCGTCACCGGAAGTTGGAGTTCGCGGTAGGTGATTGCGTCTATTTGAAGATCAAACCGTTCAAGGGCGTCTCACAGATTCGCCGACTCAAAAAGTTGAGTCCGAGGTTTTTGGGGCCTTTTGAAGTTGTTGAACGGGTGGGAGAAGCAGCCTATAGGTTGGCGTTGTCTGCGGAGCTGAGTGGATTGCATGACGTCTTCCATGTCTCCGTTTTGAGGAAAGCCTTGGTGGAGGCTAGTGTGGTGATTGAGCCGGCATTGGTGCCGATTGAGGGAAACTTGAGGGCGCGAGTCCTTCCTATTGCTATAAAGGATTCGGAGACTCGGCAGTTGTGGAATAAAGAGGTTAAACTCGTAAAAGTCCGATGGGACAACTGCGGTCGAGAGGAGTTCTCTTGGGAGCGAGAACAGGCCATGCGAGAAGAGTATCCAGAACTCTTCATTTCAGGTACAATTTAAGTTTTTTTGTTCCTTCTGTTTTGTAATTTCGGGACGAAATTCTGTTAAGGGGGGAGAGTTGTAACACCCCAGATTTGGAGAAAGGGGTTTATTGATGTTTCTGGACATTTTTTTGGTTTCTGGCAGGGGGCACACGACCCGGGACACGGCACACGCCGTGTCCCAGGCCGTGTCAGGCCGTGTCGACGACTTGGCCGTGTGGTCGACACTTTACGCTCTACGAAGTGTCGAGTGAGGGCACACGGCCTGCGACACGGGCGTGTCGCAGGGCGTGTCGAGCCCGTGTCGACACTCGGCCCGGGGTGTCGACATTTTCGCTCGACTTTGTGTCGAGACGAGGCACACGGCCTAGGACACGGGCGTGTCCAAGGCCGTGTAGGTCTGTCGACGATGTTCACTCGACGATGTTCACTCGACGAGTATCGAGTGTCAAGTGTCGAGACTGGGGCACACGGCCTGTGACACGGGCGTGTCACAGGGCGTGTCCCGCTTGGTCGACGATCTTCGCTCGACGTTTTTTCCGCGGTGTCAACACAAAGGCTATCGACGAGTGTCGAGACTTGGCACACGGCTTGGGACACCGGCGTGTCCCAGGCCGTGTCACTTCTCGGGATGTTTTCGTGGCCGTGCCGATGGAGGCACACGGCCGGCCACACGGCCGTGTCATTGGGGACACGGGCGTGTCGGATCGAACACGGGCGTGTCAGATGCCCGTGTGCTGTTCCAGGCGCGTCGATTTGAGACGGCGAATGAGGCACACGGCCCTGGACACGGGCGTGTGCCAGGCCGTGTTCGGCCCAGGTATTTTATTTTTCAGGCGGATCGTGGCCATTCTTTTCCTGATTTTAGGATCTGACGGTTTAGGACTGTTCTTGGGGAGTTAAGTCCGAGAATAGGGTTGGAAACCCTCATTCTTCTTCAAGCTTTTCTCTTACTAATTTCTAGAGAGAAGGGAGAGTAGGGAAGAAGGTGAAGGAGGGTTTGGGCTGTAGGAGAAGCTTCGGTACTCCAAATCACGAGCCGAGTCCAGATCCGTGGAGGCTAGATCTTTGCGAAGGTTTTCATCCGGATATTATGACATGGCAAGGAAGAGGAGTCGGAAGGTAGCGACACTTCTCCTCTCGGTCTTAGGATGCATGTCTTTAGCATCATTTTTCTTTTCTAGTTCTTGGGCACCAAACTCTCAAATGAGAGGGGTTTTGGGTCGCCAAGGTTCAAGAGGAACCTCCGGGTTGATTGAGTCCGTCCCCGGCATATTTTGCATTAGAGATCCGCTCTGTTAGTGGATTAGGCATGGTGGGTGAAGCCGTAGTCACGACCGTTAGTCCGACTCGGTGATGTTGCATACGAACGTTAAGGATTCGTAGAGATTCCGTTGCGGCAAGACGCCGTTTGTGATGTGGTGATGTTTTCCCCTTTTTCTCGAGTGAGTACGTGTAGTCGGAACCGGACAAGGTTAGCTCCTCGTGGCGGTAGATGTTTTCCTTGGTGGACAAGGTTAGCTCCACATGAGTTGGAGATGGTTTCCTTGGTGCGCGGGAACGCTGCAGTACAAATGAGGGAATATGGTGGAATTGTCTTGGTTTGTGATGTGCCAAGACGTGGCTATGTCTCCGTGGTCGGCTGGCTATCCCGTGACGTTCACGTCATGTGCGGGAGAGTGTCCCGGTAAGACTAGTCCCCTTCTGTGAGATTGACGAGAATGCCAAGCATGGGGGCAAGCCCGGGCAATGAGGCCATGAGCGGGTGGGGTCTGACAAGGCTTCTTAGAATCGGTCAGTTTTGTGTGGTTGTTGGAACCCTGACATGAGACGTCAGAGCTTGTAGGCAAGCCCGGGTCTAAGACCTTGAGCGGGTGGGGCCTTGACAAGAGTTCCATGAGGCGGCCTGTGAGCCGTTGGGGGGAATGGTGTCACCCCTTTGTTTGCGGCTTTATGCCAATGGGGAATCGATGAGTACCCATATGCTGTGATGATGTGCTAGATCCATACGAGTTATGGTGCCTTGGGTGAAACCCGGTTTATTGCATACATGATTGCATAAGTAGGCCCTTTTTGTTATATTCTCAACCCGTAGAGAACATATATGATGCGTGTGACATCCAAGCCTGTTTTAGTAGTTGCTTTTCTTGCTTATGATTATTGCATAAGAAGTGCTAACTTGCAGGTTGGAGGGGTACCCCGGGGTCCATTAGGGGCGGCCGGGAGGAGATGTGTTGTTACACAGTTTGAGGTCAGCCTTTGCTGACCCACGTTAATAATAAATTTTACAGGGCAAGGATCGCATGCAGGAGCTAGCTCACCGGCCAGAAAGGCCTAAGCCTCATGAAGTGCTTTCCTTTTTGTAGCTCTACTTATATGATGTTGTATGTTTGAGACTCATGTTGTCCGACTTGCATGCCGAGGTAGACTAGGAGTGCTAGGCACATTCTTGACTGTTGTATTGTTTGATTTTGGACACTTGTTGTAAGGCCATAAGGCCATTTGTTTTACTCTTCTTGTAGTGGATAACTTCTTGTCTTGCTGGTGTTTCCGCTGTGTTGTGCAAAGTGTTTTGAGTGTGGGTAGCTATATCAACTTTTAACACTAAAGCTGTGGCATTCGTATGTTGTGGGGCCCCGGCCGGACCCATATTATACGGTCATTACAGGGGAGGTGTTACAGCGGATAGCTTGTCCCCTTGCGTTCCTTTCCCAGCTGCCTCCAGAATGCGAAGGACTAAGTCTCCAACGTTGATTGGTCGGGGCCTTACCCTGTGGTTGTAATAGCGGGCCACACACTGCTGGTAGGCCGCAGTGCGGAGGGCGGCCTATTCACGGATCTCTGAAATCAAATCTAGATTGTCCCGGAGAGCGTCACCGTTCGTCTGGGGGCTGAAGTTGGAGACCCGGGGTCTTGGGACGCCGATATCGACCGGGATGATAGCCTCAGTTCCATAACAGAGATTGTACGGTGTTTCTCCAGTCGATGGCCATGATGATGAATTTCCTCTATTCCCATTGAGCGAATGACCAAGCTCCTTGCAACGTGTGAAGGGCAACAGAAGGTTGTCAGGAGATGTTGGCGTGCAGCTGGCAACTTTTGCACTTCTGAACGAAGTCTGTCGCTTCCTTTTTCATGGTTGGCCAATAAAATCCTTAACCCCCAAATGCTCTCCGCAGACTCCTTGATGAACCTCGCGGAGGGTATACTCAGCATCGATTTCCGCGAAACACTTTAGGTAGGGTCTTGCACAGGATCGCTTATGCATTTCTCTACTGATCAGTGTGAAGGTGGCCGCCCTCATCCTAAGGCGACGGGCCTCCTTAGGGTCTTCCGGCAATCGCTGACATTCTAAGTATTCTACCAATGGAGTGATCCACGACTCTTTAGGCTCCTCGATTTCGGCCACCTCCCAAGGCCCCGGAATGCTGGGAAAGGTAATTTCTTCGACTCGGCGCCTCCTTGACTGATAGAGAGAGGGAGACGTGGCTAGTTTTGACAAGGCATCTGCCCGACTGTTCTGCTCTCTAGGAATGTGGAGAATTTGTGCTTGGGGTATCTTGAAGCAGGAGAGATTTCGCAAGTCGAAGGTATTGGGCGAGTTGTTCACTTTTTGCCTCAAATTCTCCTTCCACTTGGGAGACGACGAGCTGGGAGTCGGAGTAAATTGTTAATCCTCTGACGCGACAGTCGATAGCGAGCCTGAGTCCTGTGATTAAGGCTTCATATTCTGCCACGTTATTAGTGGTAGGGAACTTCAATCGGATTCCGTATTCTACAGTGACGAGCTCTGGGCTTATGAGAAGCAGCCCGGCTCTGGCGCCTTCTATCCCGGAAGCTCCGTCGACGTACATAGTCCATCCTTGTGCCTGCTATGCTGGAGTGTCTTTTGGCACTGCCGGCAGAGTATTCTCAACGATGAAGTCCGCTAAGATCTGAGATTTAATGACGGGGCGCGACAAAAAGTGGATGTCAAATTCACCCAACTCGACCGCCCACTTTAAAAGTGAGAGTTAGATCAGAAATACTCTAGAGGAGGGTGAATAGAGTATTCTTAAAAAAATTCTTAACAGCTATTACAACTTTCGCTGTAAAATAAAAGTGCAGAAATTTATATAGCTAGCACACAATAAACCTAAAACACAATCACAACAAGAACACAAGAAAAAGAGGCAACCAGACGACACAAGAATTTTATAGTGGTTCCACAACCTGGGTACATCCACTCTTCTACCACCCTTGGTAGGAATCCACTCAGATTTTTGATCAGGTGCCTGACACCAATGAGCTTTTGATCAGGTGCTCAAAAACCAACCCAAGTCTTTTAATCAGGAGACTTGCAACCAAGGAATCACTTTTGAAGGGAGATGGCAACCCTTTATATAGTGGGGGTGAGGGATGATTTTGTCTTCTCTTTCTCAATATACAACTGAGAAGACTTGTGGATTTGATTATAGCTTATGGCCCCCCCCTGAGAAAAAACAGGAGCTAAGCTTCAGGGTGATAGGTCTTCAAACTGAATCCTTGACCATCAATAATCTTCAGGAACTTCTTTGACAGATTGAACTGAAGTTGTCCTTTTGAAGTGTCCTGGAGTGCTTGAAGAAAGAAGACTGTAGATATAGGTATTGTTGTTCTTCTTCTTCAGGTGCTGATGAGCTTCTGGTCAAGGGCTTCTATGTATCAGAGAATGCTCTTGTTGAAAGAGCAGATTGTTCAAGACTGAATGTTTTTCTCAGTAATCTCTGTATGCTTCTAAGTGAGTTGTGCTCTGTGTAAAGTTTTCTCAATAATGCTTGATCATGAGGTCATCCACATACACCTCCAGATTTCTCCCCTTTTTCTCTTTGAAGTCCCTATCCATCATCTTCTGGTAGGTCGCCCCTGCGTTCTTCAGCCCGAAGGGCATCATCTTGTAACAGTAGTATCCATCCCCCATGATGAACGAGACATCCTTGATGTCCGGGGGATGCATCGTGATTTGATGATAACCTAAAAAAGCATCTAGAAAACTCATTACAAAAAACCAACGGCTGAGTCAACCAGCGTGTCGATCCGAGACAAAGGATAACAGTCCTTAGGACAAGCTTTATTAAGTAAAGAAAAATCGATACACATCCTCCACAGGTCGTCTCCCTTTTTGACCATGACCACATTGGAGACCCAGCCGGGGTATTGGATCTCGGAGACGAAGCCGGCCTTGAGGAGCTTTGCCACCTCCTCTCTGATGGGCTCTGCCAGCTTGTCTGCAGTGGACCTCTTCTTTTGTTGGACGGGGCGTGTTCCCGGGTCCAGGTTGAGGCGGTGGCAGGCCACATCCGCGTCAACCCCCAGCATCTCCGCGGCGTTCCATGCGAAGATGTCCACATTCTTCTGGATGCACTCCAGCATCCTGCCTTGGTCTTCCGTGGTCAGCCCTCCGCTGACGTGGACCTTCTCCACCCTATCTCCGCAGGTGAGCACCTCCAACTCCACCACTTCCTCTGCATCCTCCAACCTGGACTGCTCTCCCCATCCCTCAGCATCACTCTATTCCGGGACTGGGATCTCCACCTCCACCTCTTCTTCCACGGCCATCACTTCGGCCATCTCCTCCTGATCTCTTCTTGTTGTCTCCTTCTCAGCGTAGCTCTCCACCTCCAGCTCCTCCCTGCCAGCTTCCTGCTCAGCCTCCTCCATTCTTTGCCCCATCTCCTCGGCTCCCTCCTGCCAAGAGATGGAGTTCACGGCGGTGACATAGCATTCCCGCGCCACCTTGGGGTCCCCCCTGACCCTGACCTGAATCCCCTCCGCGTTGAACTTTAAGCATTGGTGGAATGATGAGGGCACGCAGCGGAAGGCGCTGATAAGGGGCCTCCCGAATATGGTGTTGTAGCTGCTGGGGGCATCCAGAATGACGAACCTGCAGTTTCTGGACTCCCCCCCCCCCAGGGTGACATGGAGGCTGACTCCTCCCTCCACTTCCTTCCTCTCCCCCGAAAACCCGAACAAGGGTCCGTCCGAGGCCAGCACCCTCTTTGCCTCCACCTTCATCGCGTCAAACGCCTTCTTAAAGAAGACGTTGACGGAGCTCCCGTTGTCAACGAGAATCCGAGAGACGGTAAAATTTTCGATGGCTGCCTTGATGACCAGCGCATCACAAAATGGATCCTCGTGATCCGGCATGTCGCTTCTGGAGAAGGTGATCCTTTCTTCTGGGGGTGGGGTCTAGGATGTGGAGGCAACGCTCCGACAGTACATGGTGTGGAGGCTCACCCTGCGGGAAGCCTCGACCCCCCCCCCCCCCGTGGATCACTCTGATCCCTCCTCGGGTACCAACATCCACCCGGTCTTCACAACGGTCCTCCTCTGCCTGAGGCAGGACCTCCTCGATCCTTACTTCCTAGCGCCCCTGCTGCTGCTGCTCCCTCTGTCACAACCCGCATTTTCTCAACGATAAAATCGTATCAGAGCAAGAGAAAACACGTGACGTGATGCCACGTCGTGCAGGGGATAATTGCACACGCTCAGGCAAAACTCCAGACCTTTGATTTTAAGGAAGTTCGTTGATTAATTATGAAAGAAAACCAGTTAAGTTGAATGGCCGTATCCCTCGGCACAGTGGATCAGCTAGTCCACAATAAAAGTATATTTATACGCAGCAGAAAATACTTTGGTTCAATTAAGTTGACATCCTAAATGAGCATAAGTGTCCCCGAGGGACAACTCATGTTATGCACGACTCTAAAGTGAATATAATATATATAGGAAGGATAGTCTTTTTACGCTAAGGAAATATAGTGTCTTCGTTTTATAAATATGTTATGCATGATGTACATATAATAATGCTTTTAGGGTTTAAAAAATATCTAACATGCAGCCTAGCATAAATCCTTCCCAGAAGCAAGTAACCAACCGCAAATAGGCAAAAAAAACAGCAGTTTAAGTTCATACCCAGCATCGCAAGAAGCCACCAGTGGGCGCCAACAACCTGACACGAACCCACTGGTGAGTATGTATGTCTATACAGAAAGGTAAAGAACTACCTCACAAAATAGGGGATCCTCTATCTCAGCTACCCAAGAGGCCACCAACCAGCCCCTCCAAAAGAACTAGCCGCAGAACTGGCTACAACCTGGACCTGAGCATTCAAGGAAAGAACACCTCAGCAAGAAAATAATCAAAAGGTAAATAGAGCATTAGATTAATGAGCAAATAAAAGAAGGGTTTACCAACCCGGCACAAACTGCTATAAGCAAAAGAGAGGGCATGACAGTAAGAAAAGAGTACTGTCTAAAGCACAGCAAATCACATCAAGCGCGAGCAATAAAAGCAACATGCCCTACAAAGAGTCTGCAACAGCAACAAGACATACCAAAAGAAAAAGCCACAGAATATGAAAGGAACTAACAGTCCTAACACGTGGGTTAATGGCGGTGGTCAAAACATGGATCTGAATACATAACCAAAACCAGATCCAAAAAATGGCTACGGGGTCAACAGTGGCAGCTTTAGGGTCCCACACACGCCATCCCAAAACCGGGGCAAAAGGCGGTGGCCACAGCTCTCCACATCAAAATCCACCCCTCTAGAGGCCACCAAAACTCCACCACCTGCCACAACCCAAGAGTCGGCATGCAAAACTAGCCGAACACCCAATATCACCCCCTAGAGAAAGGGAAAAGTCACGCTAACAATCCTAAGCAAACACACGAACCCAAGACAGAAATGTCGAGCCCACTCGACGCGGCGTTGAGTAAGCTCCACTCACTTGACGCCCAAAATACTTAGCCGCAAATCCTACGCTGGATGATGGCGTCGAGTGAACTCGTCTCACTCGACGCTGTCTGCGCTTTCTACTTAGGGTAAACGTAAGTTTTAGTTAAAACCGCAGCCTAAACTCTCTCAACGCGCGAAAACAGGGAGTTGGAAATTTAATCCCAACCCTCCGTTCCATCCTAACTACTCGGGGCTACCGCAATTAAACCTAAACTGTAACTAACCGCAGCCTCACCCTAACTCTAGCTACCCACTGGACACCAAACCTCAGACAAGCGAGAGAACATTGATTTAAATTCTAGAAAAAAAAATAAAGGATCAGCCACTTGATTTAAAGCTTGATGTAATAACTCAACCTGCTGCTCTAGGGAGGAAAACAAAGAGAACAGAGCTATAACACAAGAAATGAAAACAGAGCATGGGTTAGAAATAATTTGGCAAGGGCAAGGGAGCCACTTGCCTCTACCTCCAGGAAAAACAACAACTACCACCCAAGCTTGGCACCGGCGGCAAGATCGGCCACCTAGAAGACCAAAACTGAAACTTTGAGGAAGAAGAAAAGAAATCAACCCTAAATCAAAAATTCCTAACTCCTAAAATCAACCCTAAATCAAGAAAAACTTACATGGAGGGGAAGATCTAGACGAGAGCAAGCCAAATCCGCTATCGCACGAGAAAAACGAGCTTCCTCCCGCAAACACCGGCCAAAAGAAAACCACCGCCTCCTCTCAAAACCCTTCCGCTAGAAGCTCTCCAGACCCGAGAACGATGAAAATGAGGAGGAAAAATAGTTCACGACAACAAAAGATGCTCTCAGGAGAAAAAGTACGGAACACGCCCAAGACACGCCCGTGACACGGCCAGACACGCCTGTGTCACGGGGCGTGTACTTACTCGACGAACGTCGATCTCCACTCGACGAAACACGGGACACGCCCCAGACACGCCCGTGACACGGCCCAACACGCCCGTGTCACGTGGCGTGTACTCACACCTACCCACTCGACGAACGTCGACCTCCGCTCGACGAAACAGGGGACACGCCCGTGTCACAGGCCGTGTACCAACTCAAACACCACTCGACGATCGTGGAGCGCCGATCGCCGAACAGAGAGACACTCCCCGTGTCACGCCCGTGTCCGATACGACATGCCCGTGACACGACCGTGTTCTCACTAAAACTCTGCCTGACGACCATCGAGCGCAGCTCGACGAAGGGGGACATGCCCTGTGACACGCCCGTGTCACAGGCCGTGTTCCTACAAAAACCCCGTCGACCAAAAATTCGTCGACCAGAGAAACGGGAGTTCTACCCGAGCACGACACGCCCTGGGTCACGGGCGTAACCCAGGCCGTGTCACCCAAACTTACACAAAAAAAAACTGCTAACTCCTTAGCAAAAAGACAAGGCACCAGCCTACAAGCTCGGCCACATCAGGCCACACACAGCACAACCAACATTACAGCTAACAAAACAATCGTCGAAACGACGCGAAAGCAAACGATCCCGGATTTCGACCAAAACTCGCACCGTAGCTAAACTCCCAGGCTACGAAAACAACGATGAGGTTGAAAACAACATCCGACGATCGCACACTCGGGCTAACACCTCCCGAAACCAAAACACAAGTAGTTCCCTAAGAGGCCCAACCGAGTCACCAAAAGAGACTCCGGCTAGCTGGGGAAATTTGCCAACAGGCTACAACCAGGCCACACCAGGAACCTAAAGAGCTAAGACCATGCTCTACAACGGCAAAGGGCCGGAAGTGCGTCATCGTAACGCCAATCCAAGATCAAACAAAACAAAGAAAAACCGGGGGCGTTACAGCCACTCCCCCTAAAAGAAAGTTTCGCCTCGAAACTTTACTCACAACACTCCTATAAAGAAGGAGAGAGAAAGAGCCAGGAAAGGGCTATATGTAAATAAATAAAACAGAACATACCCGGCACAAGATCAGGGAAACAGATGAGGGTGAGCCTCCCTCATAGCCGACTCCAATTCCCAAGTCGCGCTTTCTACATCCTGATTGCTCCATAAAACTTTAACCATAGGAATGGACTTCTTCCGCAACGCACGAACCTGAGAATCCAGAATGCGGACAGGCACCTCCGCATAAGAAAGATATGGCTCCAACTGTGGCACAGAATCCAAAACCTGTCTGCCATTCATCACACATTTTCGCAGCTGACTGACGTGGAAGACATCATGCACGCCAGGGAAATTTGCGGGCAAAGCCAGCCTATAAGCTGATATCCCAATCCGCTCAATAATCGGAAACGGCCCCACGAACCTCGGGTCCAACTTCCTGTTCTTGCCAAAACGCTTGACTTCGATCAACGGGGAGACCTTTAAGAACACTGAGTCCCCCACCACAAATTCCAAGTCCGATCTACGCCGGTTGGCGTTCTTCTCGTATCTCTCCTGGGCTATCCGAAGCTTTTCCCGAATAAGCTTCACAGCGGTTTCCATTTCCTCGAGTGCTTCTGGACCCAACAAAGGTCTCTCGCCAACCTCAGCCCAAAACAAGGGAGTCCTGCAGCGCCTCCCATACAAAGCTTTAAAAGGAGTCATTTGCAAGCTTTCTTGATAACTGTTGTTATACGCAAATTCCATAAGCCGCAAGCGCTCATCCCACGCTCCTCCGTGGTCCAGAATATAGCATCGGATCATATTTTCCACAATCTGATTTACTCGCTCCGTCTGACCATTGGTCTGCGGATGATAAGCCGTGGAATATCTCAAATCTGTACCCAACCCTTCTTGAAGGCTCTTCCAAAAACGAGACGTAAACCTGGAGTCTCGATCTGATATAATACTCACGGGTACACCATGGAACCTGATAACCTCATCCAAATACAGCTCGGCTATCTTCCTCATCAGATAATCGACTTTAAATGGTACGAAGTGAGCACACTTCGTCAATCTGTCTACGATCACCCAAACTGAATCATGCCCCTTAGGAGATCTCGGTAAGCCTGTAATGAAATCCATCGAGATACTCCCCCACTTCCACATCGGAATCTCTAAGGGAGTCAGCTTGCCACCAGGCCTCCCATGGTCGGATTTCACTCGCCTGCAGGTGAAACATTCTGAAACAAATCTGGCTATGTCCTTCCTCATCCCATACCACCAGGCAATCTGCTTTAAATCATGATACATCTTGGTAGACCCTGGATGGTAGGTAACACTAGATCCGTGGGCTTCTCCGCACACCATATCCTGGATATCTCCAACTGCGGGGATGCAAAACCTGCCACGATACTTCAAGGTACCCGCATCATCTATAAAGAAATCTGGTAGTTCACCTTTTTCAGCTCGAAGATACAAATGCAGAAGATCGGGATCATCCTTCTGATGCAGTCTCGTAAGTGCAATCCACGAAGGTTCTGCCACTGCCAAGCTACTCTGCGAATCGCAGCTTCCCACAGAAATGTCCATCAAAAGAAACTCTTCCACTAGACGCTCGGCGGAGAGATTGAAAATCTTCCCTGACTTCCGACTCAGGGCATCGGCCACCACATTCGCTTTACCCGGATGGTACTGAATTTCAACATCATAGTCGGCCACGTACTCCAACCACCGCCACTGGCGCAGATTCAATTCTTTCTGAGTGAAGACATACTTCAAACTCTTATGATCCGTGAAAATCTTGCACTGCGCGCCGTATAGCAAATGCCTCCACAATTTCAACGCATAGATCACAGCTGCAAACTCCAGGTCATGCGTAGGGTAATTCCTCTCGTGAGTCTTTAGCTACCTCGACCCGTACGCAATCACCTTCCCGCCCTGCATCAATACGCAGCCCAGTCCGACATGCGACGCATCCACATATATATCATACGCACTATCTTCAGTAGGCAAGGACAAAATCGGAGCTGAACGTAGCCTTCTTTTTTAGTTCCTCAAAAGCCTCCTCACACTTGCCATCCCATATGAAGGCTACATTCTTCTGCGTCAACTTGGTCAACGGCGCAGACAAGGTAGAGAATCCCTCTACAAATCTTCTATAATAACCAGCTAAGCCCAAGAAGCTCCTGATCTCTTTAGGAGTAACAGGCCTCACCCATTCCATAACAGCAGCGATCTTTTCTAGAAAGTCCTTGAAAACTCTGTTCATCAAATCCATAAAAGCTGAGGGCGCATTAGTCAAACCGAATGACATAACCAAAAACTCAAAATGCCCATGACGAGAGCGGAACGCCGTCCGCGGAACGTCTGACTCCCGAATCCTCAACTGGTGATAGCCCGAACGAAGATCTATCTTGGAAAACACGGCACTACCACGCAGTTGGTCAAACAAATCGTCGATTCGCGGCAAAGGGTACCTGTTCTTAATAGTAACCTTGTTAAGCTCTCTATAGTCAATGCATAACCTCATCGACCCATCCTTCTTTTTAACGAACAACACTGGCGCACCCCAAGGCGAAGAACTCGGCCTTATAAAGCCTTTTGCCAATAACTCATCCAGCTGAATTCGCAACTCTTCCAGCTCTCGCGGGGCCATCCGATACGGCGCCTTTGCAATAGGACGTGTGCCTGGCTCCAAATCTAAAACAAACTCGACATCTCGATCGGGTGGAAGACCGGGAAGATTATCAGGAAACAAATCAGCGAAGTCACACACCACAGGAATCTCTTCCAAACACGGCACTCTAACAACTATCCCTACCAGAGAGACCACACAAGCAAAACAGCCAGAATCAAGCAACTTCTGAGCACGCACCGCAGATATGACTGGAGACTCCTGGAGAGAATACCCATAAACGTTCCCTGGCTGACCGTTGTCTTTGACGAAGTCCAAGCGCTTACCCTTGCACTGGATCACAGCATCGTACCTTGACAACCAGTCCATGCCCAAGATAACATCAAAGTCCTCCAGGTCAATCACCTTCAGATCTGCCTTGGCTAGAAGATCCCCCAACAAAATCGGACAATCAAGGACGCCCAGGTCCGTAAGCACAGAGTCACCGGAGGGGAACTTAACGCAAATGGCACCACCAACACGATCTAGGCCCAAACTGAACCGCTCCACGAAGGCTCTAGCCACAAACGAGTGGGTAGCGCCTGAATCAAAGAGAACACGCGTCCAGCGGTTCTTTACCTTAACTCGTCCTACTCATAGCGCACGCATCTAAAGCAACAAACGCTAGAACGAAAACTACAACTAACAAGGGAACATGACAAAACGGCTTGGGAGGAGTCGAACCTGAGATAACCTGGGTCGAAGTCTGCGCTTCGTCTGCCGAAAGCACATTCAGCTTCCCCTTTCCTCTATCCATTTGCTGAGGCGGTGGAAAATCCTGAAGGGGAACTGGCTGCAGAATAGGCTGGGACTGTGGGCACTTTGTCTTGAGATGACCCTTCTGGCCGCATTGAAAACAGACCTTATCTTTTATCCAGCAACAGGCAGCATCATGCCCCTTCCTAGCACACCAGGCACACACCAAGTCTCCTCTGGGAGCACCCTGCATCGCATGCACCTGTTCCTTCTTCTGCGCTCTCAACCTTTTGAAACACCTCTCCAAGGGGTGGCCTAGCCGACCACAGAAGCTACAAAGCTCTTCGTTCTTCTTCCTCGAGACAGCATCAGGCTCCTGAGGGCTTCTCCCTCCACCGGACTTCTGCTTATCCTTCCTCATCTGCTGTCCTTTATTCTTGGCACCCTCAATGGCTTCGACCTTCGAGGCAGCTTCCACCACGCTGGCAAAACTAACTGCTCCGTAGGCATTCGCTAACTGCTGAATGTCGCTTCTTAGCCCACCCAGAAATCGCTTAACTCGGTCTGCTTCAACACTCACCAAACCAGGGGCAAACCGACTCAACTTGTTGAACTCCATCTCAGCCGCACTAACTGTGAGTTCCCTTTGCTTCAAATGGAGAAAGTCATTCATTAGCCGGTCCCTCTCGACTGAAGGCAGAAACTTACTCAACAGCATCACCTTAAACGACTCCCAAGTGCATCCTGCCACCACTGCTACAAGAGATTGAATCTGAGCCTGCATATCCACTACCTTTCTTGATAAGGCCTCATTACTCTGCCGCAGGCTTTCTATCAACGCCTCGCTCTGCGCTCCCGACGTCTCACCCTCAGATTGGGGGGTTGATCTCGTCGCAGGACGTCTCGCCATCCTAATATCGCACAAGCTTAGACAAAACCCAGCCCAAGAGCTAGAACAAAACTACCCGGTACAGACAAACACACTTAAATATGAACTTCAACTGCTAAACTTGCTCTGGGAGTTGTTTTTACCATGATGATGTTATGCTTAACCTAAGATGGTTCACCACCATCATACTAACTCATGTGCCTAAACCATGAATGCATGTATTTGTATTCTTTTTGACTCAAAAACCATGCGTGTACATATGTCATCTTGCAAATCTTTAGCTTGGCACGTTGTGCTTATGAAATGTTATGCTATGCATGATGTGCTATGCATTCTAAAAAAAGCCTTAATGCATGTCATGGGCGGCGTACGCATGAAAATGTTATGCATCCCATACTACATAACATTCCCATGCAACGAAAAAAGAAAACGTGCTAGCCGCATTCATGTGGTGAGGTTATGCATTCCATACTACATAACCCTCACATGTTGCCTCTTATGGTGGATCCATATACAAACATATATTATGCATCCCATACTACATAATATGCCCCGTATACTTCTTTATGCTCATGAGTGTAGTGTTCGTGCTTTAGCCAAGACGTGCTGATGACATATCGGTGTGTGTATGGTATGACGCTAACCACTAATGCAAACAAGGGAAAGGTTGCCCGACAATTTGCCAAGCAACCTCCCTCTGATACCAACTGTCACAACCCGCATTTTCTCAACGATAAAATCGTATCAGAGCAAGAGAAAACACGTGTCGTGATGCCACGTCGTGCAGGGGATAACTGCACACGCTCAGGCAAAACTCCAGACCTTTGATTTTAAGGAAGTTCGTTGATTAATTATGAAAGAAACCCGGTTAAGTTGAATGGCCGTATCCCTCGGCACAATGGATCAGCTAGTCCACAATAAAAGTATATTTATACGCAGCAGAAAATACTTTGGTTCAATTAAGTTGACATCCTAAATGAGCATAAGTGCCCTCGAGGGACAACTCATGGTATGCACGACTCTAAAGTGAATATAATATATATAGGAAGGATAGTCTTTTTACGCTAAGGAAATATAGTGTCTTCGTTTTTTAAATATGTTATGCATGATGTACATATAATAATGCTTTTAGGGTTTAAAAATATCTAACATGCAACCTAGCATAAATCCTTCCAAGAAGCAAGTAACCAACCGCAAATAGGCAAAAAAAAATAGCAGTTTAAGTTCATACCCAGCATCGCAAGAAGCCACCAGTGGGCGCCAACAACCTGACACGAACCCACTGGTGAGTATGTATGTCTATACAAAAAGGTAAAGAACTACCTCACAAAATCGGGGATCCGCTATCTCAGCTACCCAAGAGGCCACCAACCAGCCCCTCCAAAAGAACTAGCCGCAGAACTGGCTACAACCTGGACCTGAGGCATTCAAGGAAAGAACACCTCAGCAAGAAAATAATCAAAAGGTAAATATAGCATTAGATTAATGAGCAAATAAAAGAAGGGTTTACCAACCCGGCACAAACTGCTATAAGCAAAAGAGAGGGCATGACCGTAAGAAAAGAGTACTGTCTAAAGCACAGCAAAGCACACCAAGCGCGAGCAATAAAAGCAACATGCCCTACAAAGAGTCTGCAACAGCAACAAGACATACCAAAAGAAAAAGCCACAGAATAGGAAAGGAACTAACAGTCCTAACACGTGGGTTAATGGCGGTGGTCAAAACATGAATATGAATACATAACCAAAACCAGATCCAAAAAAGGGCTAAGGGGTCAACAGTGGCAGCTTTAGGGTCCCACACACGCCATCCCAAAACCGGGGCAAAAGGCGGTGGCCACAGCTCTCCACATCAAAATCCACCCCTCTAGAGGCCACCAAAACTCCACCACCTGCCACAACCCAAGAGTTGGCATACAAAACTAGCCGAACACCCAATATCACCCCCTAGAGAAAGGGAAAAGTCACACTAACAATCCTAAGCAAACACACAAACCCAAGACAGAAATGTCGAGCCCACTCGACGCGGCGTTGAGTAAGCTCCACTCACTTGACGCCCAAAATACTTAGCCGCAAATCCTACGCTGGATGACGGCGTCGAGTGAACTCGGCTCACTCGACGCTGTCTGCGCTTTCTACTTAGGGTAAACGTAAGTTTTAGTTAAAACCGCAGCCTAAACTCTCTCAACGCGCGAAAACAGGGAGTTGGAAATTTAATCCCAACCCTCCGTTCCATCCTAACTACTCGGGGCTACCGCAATTAAACCTAAACTGTAACTAACCGCAGCCTCACCCTAACTCTAGCTACCCACTGGACACCAAACCTCAGACAAGCGAGAGAACATTGATTTAAATTCTAGAAAAAAAATAAAGGATCAGCCACTTGATTTAAAGCTTGATGTAATAACTCAACCTGCTGCTCTAGGGAGGAAAACAAAGAGAACAGAGCTATAGCACAAGAAATGAAAACAGAGCATGGGTTAGAAATAATTTGGCAAGGGCAAGGGAGCCACTTGCCTCTACCTCCAGGAAAAACAACAACTACCACCCAAGCTTGGCACCGGCGGCAAGATCGGCCACCTAGAAGACCAAAACTGAAACTTTGAGGAAGAAGAAAAGAAATCAACCCTAAATCAAAAATTCCTAACTCCTAAAATCAACCCTAAATCAAGAAAAACTTACATGGAGGGGAAGATCTAGACGAGAGCAAGCCAAATCCGCTATCGCACGAGAAAAACGAGCTTCCTCCCGCAAACACTAGCCAAAAGAAAATCACCGCCTCCTCTCAAAACCCTTCCGCTAGAAGCTCTCCAGACCCGAGAACGATGAAAATGAGGAGGAAAAACAGTTCACGACAACAAAAGATGCTCTCAGGAGAAAAAGTACGGAACACGCCCAAGACACGCCCGTGACACGGCCAGACACGCCCGTGTCACGGGGCGTGTACTTACTCGACGAACGTCGATCTCCACTCGACGAAACACGGGACACGCCCCAGACACGCCCGTGACACGGCCCAACACGCCCGTGTCACGGGGCGTGTACTCACACCTACCCACTCGACGAACGTCGACCTCCGCTCGACGAAATAGGGGACACGCCCTGTGACACGCCCGTGTCACAGGCCGTGTACCAACTCAAACACCACTCGACGATCGTGGAGCGCCGATCGCCGAACAGAGAGACACGCCCCGTGTCACGCCCGTGTCCGATACGACACGCCCGTGACACGGCCGTGTTCTCACTAAAACTCTGCCTGACGACCGTCGAGCGCAGCTCGACGAAGGGGGACACGCACTGTGACACGCCCGTGTCACAGGCCGTGTTCATACAAAAACCCCGTCGACCAAAAATTCGTCGACCAGGGAAACGGGAGTTCTACCCGAGCACGACACGCCCTGGGTCACGGGCGTGACCCAGGCCGTGTCACCCAAACTTACACACAAAAAAACTGCTAACTCCTTAGCAAAAAGACAAGGCACCAGCCTACAAGCTCGGCCACATCAGGCCACACACAGCACAACCAACATTACAGCTAACAAAACAATCGTCGAAACGATGCAAAAGCAAACGATCCCGGATTTCGACCAAAACTCGCACCGTAGCTAAACTCCCAGGCTACGAAAACAACGGTGAGGTTGAAAACAACATCCGACGATCGCACACTCGGGCTAACACCTCCTGAAGCCAAAACACAAGTAGTTCCCTAAGAGGCCCAACCGAGTCACCAAAAGAGACTCTGGCTAGCTGGGGAAATTTGCCAACAGGCTACAACCAGGCCACACCTGGAACCTAAAGAGCTAAGACCACGCTCTACAACGGCAAAGGGCCGGAAGTGCGTCATCGTAACGCCATTCCAAGATCAAACAAAACAAAGAAAAATCGGGGGCGTTACACCCTCTCATTTCAAGGAACTCCGGGCACGTGGCCGTGGCGTGCCCCTCCTCCTGATGGAAGTCGCAATAAGGCAACTCCACCCTAACTTCTCTCCTCCTCCGCTTTGCTACTTTCCTCCTCTCCCCCAAGGCTATGGCCATAGCATCTTCTTGATCAGGGAGTCGGGGCCTCTGGGCCTGCCTCCAGCCCGGGGGGTGGAATTGATCTTGCCCCCCTTGATAGTGATCCCTTCCTTGGTATCCTCTTTGTGGCCCCTGCCCTTACCACTCAGGTCTCCAGCCCAGCCGACGGTCGGGCTCCTGACACCCCCACCTCGGCTGCTGCTGCCCCTGGAGCTGCCTTTGCTCCCTCTGCCAGGGCTCTCCTCTCCTATCCTCATGTCCTCTTCCTCCTCTCGACTCCTTCTCCTCCTCCGTGGCCCACCTGGCCAGCTTCCGCGCAAACTCCGGGTTTGACGCCTCCCCGTCAACTTCTCTTGCCGCCCTCTCCATCAGCTGCTCGTAGGAGAGGGGAGGAACTCTCTTTAACTCCATCCTGAAGAACCCTTGCTGCAGGCCCAGGGTAAAGGCCATCATCAAACTATGGCCCGACATCTCCTGGACCTGAGTAACCTCCTCCTGGAACCGATCCACGTAGCTCCCTAGGGTCTCATTCACCCCCTGCTTGATGTGGAACAGGGATTCTGACTCCTTCTTCCTCCTCTTTGAGGTAGTGAACTTCAGCATGAACCCCCGACGCAGGTCCTCGAAGCAGTAGATGGAGCTGGCCGGTAGCTGATGGAACCACTCCCTTGCCTTCTCCTTGAGGGTGATAGCGAAGAGTCGGCACTTGAACCCGTCCGACATCTGCCGGATGGAAACTACATCCTCGAACCATTGAACATGCTGGATCGGGTCTCCCTTCCTGGTGTAGTAGGACATCTCGGGTTCCCTGAACCCATCTGGAACTGGAGCTGAAGAGACCAACTCGCTGAAGGGGCTGCCTCCCCCTGCTGGGCGAGCTGGTGAATCTCGCGAGCCTAGCTCGCCGAACCGGCCTCGACCTGCCGAGCCGGGGAAGAGCTCGCGCCCGGGGGAGCTCGCACCCCCGGCCTTTCTCGGCCACTTCCTTCCCAGCTCGCCTGCCGGGGGCGTCCTCGCCCAAAGAGGGGGCGGCCGCGATCTGGACTGCCAGAGTTGAGCACTCGGCCCGCGTGCCGAGTGCGAAATTGACAAGGTTCAGCACCTCATTCCTGAAATCCTCGAACATCCCCACCGTGGCGAGAGGCGGGGGGGGGGGGGAGTTCGGCCTGTCAGATCCCTGTCCTCCCGTCATCGAACTCGCTGAAGCTTTTCTGCACTGACCACGCTCCACGCTCACCGCACCAAAATGTTGAAACCGAAAAACGATCTCCTGTGGAGTTCACCCTTGGGGAAGGGGTGGTCTCGCGCCTACTTCACCCCTGCAAGCAAAACAACAAAGAAAACAAGGAAAGACCGACCCAAGGGCTCGGCGGGGAGGACCCACCACACACCCGGAAAATCTGAGAGCGCTTCCCCTCCTTAGCCAGAGGCCGAGCTAAGGTACCCTCAGAAAGCACGTGAAAACTGGAGCAGCAAAGCACAGGAAGCATGCCTTCTGAGGTACCCCTTGGGTCCTATTTATAGTTTTTGGAATCTGAACTGCCAATAACCAAATGAACTGACCTGAAGTTACCAAAAAAACCCTTGGCTGGGTCTGCCAACAGCCAAACTCCGCTGTTTTGAAGGGCTATAGGCAGACCAGCGGGGGAAAAACATTAAAAAGTACCTCACACATCCAGGCGAGCTGGACAGCTTGATCACCTCGGCAGGTCCTGCTCGCCAGCTGTTGCCGAGCTCCGCTGCGAGGGCGCGAGCTGGGACGGTGAGCTCGCTCATCCATTGGTCGCCATCAGGTGATCTGAGCTTGACGATTCTTGGACTAGCTCGGCGAATGCCGAGCTCAGGGTCGACGAATGCTGATCTTCGTTCGACGAATGCCGATCTTCGGTCGACGAATGTCGATCTCCGGTCGACGAATGCCGATCTCCGGTCGACGAATGCCGAGCTCGGGCTCGGCTTCTCTACTGCCGAGCTCGCCCACTATCTTCAGCCCGATCTGTGTGGTTCCTGGCGACCTTGCTCGCCGGACACGGGGTTGTACAAGTACGGTAGCTTCGGAGTCCGCTTTTTCTTTTAGTGACAGAGTTTTGAACAAACGGAGGAGCCGGCTCAACGAAGAATCTTTGGAAATGTGCATCTGCTACAAAGACTTTTTGGATTCTATGAAGAGGAAGCAACACATTACAACATTAGAGGATAGCTCAGAGGAGATCGAAGACGAGATGGACGCGATGAATTTACAAGACGATTGAAGAGCAAGCGCACATCAAGTAGCTTTCTTCAAACTTAAAACTGTATTTTTCTGTTTTGTTTAATTAATTAATATTGTAGTTTTTTTAATCTAAAATTAAAAATGATAATAAATTTCATTTTTAAAATTTTTTTTCAATTAATGGAAATTGTAAGATGTTAATATTTTTTAATATTAATGAAATTGAATTTTTTTTGTTCATGCGAGCGGATTTTTTTTAATGTATTAAAATTTTAAAGTATATTATTTTTTTAAAATGTAATTTAATTATTAAGTTTTTTTAAAAAATCAAGTTTAAAGCCCGGCCCGGGCCCGGCCCGAATGGCCGAATCAGGCCCCTTCCCGAGGCAAGGGCCCGAGCCCGGTTTCAGAAAAGTCCGAACTCGGCCCGGTTGAGAAAAGCCCAAGCCTGTTGGGCCCGGTACCGGCCCGATCGGGCTTTATGCCCACGACTAAATCTATACTATATTAAAATAGAAAAACATTATTTTCCGATTTTGACTTTTTTTTATTGAAAAATTTCTAATTTTTAAAATTTTAATAACGGTGTAAAAAGATCCGTCCCCTGAGAATCACCTACCTCCAAATCATCAATCCCAAAGCCCCAGCATCCCGGCCAGCATTAGAATTACAGAACCACAGTTATCAGTTATCACTGACAGCAATCCCATGCAGCCAATATGTACAGAAACTCATGTGGCGCGGTTTAAATGCTTACAACTACTCATTTATCCCTCAATAATCGTTTTTAAATCCCTTTAATTCCCTAAACTTGCACATTAATTACACAGATCCAACGGTACCAAATTCGTAAGCGTGACATTATTCTCCCTCTATTAAACCCTCTCCACGTCGGACGGTCCAGAAATCCACGCAGCACGCACCCCTCTTTCTCTCTCTCTCTAGCTCTGTCGTAAGCAATTAAAGAGACCGACATAACATCCAGTGAGTGGGGCCCAGCGAAGTGACGGTCATGATGATACGATCTAGACCGTTCAATTCGAATCCTATCCCAGCCGCGCCCCGCTTCTGCCGCGCCGCGCTGGCACGTGGTCCGACCCGCCATTGAAGTTTGGAAATTTCTGCGTTGGGTGGGGCCCTCCTCCGCCATACGGTGGCGGTGACCACATAGCCGACGGTACGGCGAGCCCGCATAGAAATCCCGTGCGGGGCTGCCGCAAGGGAATGGCCGGGAATTCGGATGACGCCGATGTTGGGGGGACAATCGTCCGCGTGTGGTTAGGCGCGGCCCATCTCACCGTTCGTCTGTATGAGCTTCGCTTTTAGCCGGACACTTGGCATCGTCGTCAGCTTTTAATTTTTTCTCCAAGGTTTTAAAAATCGAACCGGTGAGATCAAGGGTTCAAGATCTGATCGGTTGTACCGATCGAATCGGGGTTGAACCGTGATGTTAGATAATAACATATGACATATGATGAATCATAAGTTCATATCATATTATATATGATTAAAATATCAAATTGAACTCAAATTGAAATGTAACTAAATATAATCATTTTATTATAGAAAATAATTTTGTAAATAATCGAATAGTTACATATATTAAGATATGTGTGTTTATAATTTAAATATCTATTTCAAATATATATTACAAATATTTCATTATTTCTTAAATTTTGAATTTTGTATATATAATTAAATTTTTTTTAAAAGATATATTGTATATTGAGTTCTAACTTCTAAGCGGGGAGGATAGTTTGTAAGATGTAAAAAATAAATTTAAAATTTTGAAAAAATATATAAAATTATTAAGTATTAAGTTATATTTAAATATTAAACTGCATGACAAAATTTAAGAATATATAATAAATAATTAAATATTTAAATATTTGTTACGGAATATACATTATATAGATAGTAAATATATATAGTTTCGTTCGAATCAAAACAACAAACATCACTTGTTTGAGTGGTCAGCATCTTTGTTATATTAGGTAGTGCATGGGTTTGATTCCCAGCGCCATCCTTTTCTCTGCCTTTTAATAAGCCCGCCCGGTTCTCTATTAACCAGCCCGGTTTCCGGTTAACCGATCTAACCGTCCGGTTCACCGATTCTCGTCTGGTTTGCGATCGATGCGGTTTTAAGGACCTGACCGGACCGGCCGGTGAACCGGTCCGTGGTCCGACCGGTTGAACCGGCCGGTCCGGTCCGGTTTTTAAAACATTGGTTTTCTCTAAATTTTTTTTAAAAAATTGATTGATGTTATTTGGAGGTGGGGTCTCCGTGCTAGATGCTCTCGGGTAAGAGCAACATAATTGTGGGATGCGCTCGCATCAAGGCTCCGCCATTGTATTCTAATAGAACAGAAGCATGGCTCGTGCAGTTGTGCACGACTGATCACTTAGAGCATCCTACCACAAATGATGAGGCTCGCATCTTCTTGCATTTCATGTGTTACATTATGCATTAATATTCTTTTAACTACATTAGGATGTTACGCTGGGCGCAAATGTTCTATTTGACCGGAAGAAGCTCGAGTACGAACAATCAATGAAAAATAACAACAAATGGAAATATTTTTTTTGACGTGAAAAACCTGGAAATTGTGAAAAATCGCATGACTGAATCTGTGACGAGCCAAAATCCACTTTTTCGTTTGATTTTACAAGAGTTGAAATATTTCGTCGGAGGGTAACAAACCACCTCTCTGATACAAGTTCAAAATATTAAAACCATAGAAAATAAACAAAGTTTTTGAAGTCTTGGTGGGAGCGCTCCAGTGGGAAAGAATGTTAAGTACTCGAAACCTTGATGAGCAGTGGCGGATCTAGAAATGTTAATAGGGGGGACATCATCTTCCTCCAACAATTTTTTTTTTGAATGTCTCCATCTTTCCGGAGCCCTTTCTCCCTCATCCGACCATCGTTTTTGGAGTTTAAGTAGTCAAAATTTATTGTCTCTACGAGAGGAATCCAAATCCACTAACCATTTTCCAAAAATTTTGGGAGGAGCATCTCGCCTCCCTTTGATCTGCCCCTATTGATGAGAGCGCTTCTGTGGACTAGAATGTCGCGCTCATAATGCCTGGAGATGTCTTCGTGCTAGAGAGAGCGGAGTTCCAAGCGGAGAAATGATCTAAGTCTCACGTTTTTGCTGTAAAATCTCAGAGCTCTCTCTAGTCTCTAAAGTTGTCAGTCTTCAAATGAAGGCCTTATGTCCTTTTTATAGTTTAATAGAGGGATGTGCTGAAAATTCCGTCGGGTTGGATCCTGAGATGTGAATGGTGTCGCTTCGTTCTGGTCACCTGAATCACCAATTTTTATGAAAAGACGGATGTGTCCCCCAGGCAGCACGAGCAAGGTGCCCAGTGATGGCAGCGGCGATCGACAGCGGTGACCGGCAGCATCCACCGGTGCCCATGTGCCCGCATGTGAGTGGGGTGCACGCATAGGCCACACGAGCCAGTGTGTGCGGGGGTAGGCCGCACAAGCATGTGCGCATGTACGTGAGGGCGGCCCGCGCGCTGCCCCTGCGCACGCGCCTCCCGCACGGGCGCGTGCTCGTAGCTCGCGCATGCGCGCGAGCTTGGCTTCGCTCCCCTTTCAGGGTGATTTTGGGCCTTTGAGGCGAGCGCGGATTGGTGTGTGCGACTCGCTCGACTGGGTTAGCTTGTCTCCATTTCTTTGATCAAAATCTTCCCAATTTGACTTAGAAAATTTAAAGGAACCCATCTATACTATTTAATGATATTAACTCATCATTATTTCTTACAAGTCTTTATCATTATAAGATGTTGACGTTATTAGGCAAATATTTTCTTAATAAATGTTTTAAATTATTGTTAATTGTAAGATGCTTTTATAGAGTCTATATACTTTATATTTTATGACTTTAGTATTTTTATAATAAAAATAATTATAATCTTTAAAATTTAATCAGTGCCCTGGTTGGGCAAAATTCTCAGTTCTGTCAATGCTATCAGGATGCGTGTCGCTATTGAGATGTTCTTCAACATTGGAATCGAGGAATGTACGATTGTGTAACACCCCCATCCGTCACATGACATATAACAGAAGTTCCAGCTGGAACCCGACGTCATATACCACACACAGTCGGAAGGGTTAACAAATGATCATACAAACTATCCAATTAAGACTACACGTTCTACACAGAGCATTCTAGCAGAAGTTTTTAAAGTTGAAAGAACCCAAAACTTAACTCCAATAAATATGAATTTCCACAACCACAAACACAGGAATGAAACCCCAAATACACTGAAACGGGTACATGGTCTTATGACCTTACAATAGTTCACTTAATAAAGAGTGTCTTCCATACATCGGCTCGCAGGCCGGCCACACATGACAAAATAAAAACAGCTATAATATACGGCCTTCGAGGGCCAGCACGACAACATGGGCTCCAGCCCGCTATTTTGCACTCGGCTCCGCAGCACCTGCAAGCAACATTCCACCGCACAGTGTCAAACAAAGCAACGGTCAGTTAAAAGCCGACTAATTTATAACGACCCCCGCCCTTTACTCGGGACGACGGTGCTCTTTCCCTGCATATCATTAGCCCAATAAAACCATTAAGCGCAACTATACTACGCCACAGGTGTAGGCTCGCACGACCAAACACCCCGTGCACTCAGGGCACATTAACGGTGAATCTGGTCAATACCGTGGCTTCACCACCATCCCAAAGATGGCAACCAAGTGAGCATTTAGCCTTTCTGACCACCGTCTAAGGCTCCCGACTATGCCAACGGCCAATCCCCATCTTCGAGTCTCTCGCACCGAACCACATAGCCTAGGTCCGATTCCACTTGCTCGTTGCTCACGCCGCCTAGTCAATTTAAGTCCTACGCGCGGGCCAAGCTTCTCTTGGATCCCAAACATTTTCTAAACAATCTCATAACCCAGTTATGATTAAGGCCGGTTCCCAGACCGCCAAGTTAGCAAAACATGTTTCCGCTCAATTTTCCGGGTGCGCCTTGAAGCTAACCTCCAAGGATCTCTGCTGCAATCTACCGCGTAGAAACCCGAAAAATCCAAAACACAGAGTCTTCTCCGGCAAAACATATCAAATGCAACATCACCGATCCAGACGATACACGTCCGGGTAGGCTTCACACACAATGTCTATGCCCGTACTTACGATTCCGGACTCTATATGCAACACAAGGGGGACTATTCACATCAACCGCAAGGAACAGCACACACTCACCGCACACTCGCGGGAGCGGGATTCCCTATGCAGAAAGAAAAAGCTTCACATGCTCGAGTTGAGAATCGTTACCCTTGAAGTCCGTTTTGGCGTCATGGAAAAACTACGCGGACAGAACTCTTCTCAACAACCTTTCCTCCACGGATCCGCTCTCAGACTTCGAAACGGTGCTCCGTTCTCCGCCGGCGGCCGGAAACCTCCTTCTTCTTCCTCTTCTCTCTAACACCTTGGAAAGAGAAAACCTTGGAGAGAAATGAGGGATTAACTTCCCTATTCCCGGCCTTAACAGAGCAGGAACTCATCTGGGCCGTTGGATCTTAATTAAAGAAAACAATCGGCTCAGATCTGCACAAAATTTTCCAGACCTGGGCCGAACACGGCTTGGCACTCGGCCGTGTCCCAGGCCGTGTGCCTCGATCCAGGCACGATCGTCGAACTGAGAAAGGCAACACGGGCTCAGACACACCCATGTCCAACCTGACACGCCCGTGTCGGGTCTCCCGACACGCCCGTGTCCGTGGGCGTGTCACGCATAACCGCCACGACAACGGACATGTCCCAACGGGACACGGGTACTGACACGAGTAGGCACACGCCCGTGTCAAATGACACGCCCGTGTCATCAAGCCGTGTTCCTGGCCGTGTCCTTCTCGGGATGAAAACGACCAAAAACACCAGCCAGACACGGCCTTGGACACGCCCGTGTCATAGGCCGTGTACCCTATACAGGCACCAAAAACCCCTTTTTCGCGACCGACTCAAATACAATTTTCGGGGCGTTACAAATCTCCCCCACTTAAGGAATTTCGTCCTGAAATTAAGCAAAGGTACACAAGTAAATAATACCTGAGTGGAATAACTCGGGGTATTCCTCCAACATAGCTTGCTCTCGCTCCCAAGAAAGCTCCTCACGTCCGCAGTTATCCCAACGGACTTTAACCATTCAGATGTCCTTGTTGCGGAGTCGCTTAACTGCAACATCTTCAATACGTACTGACTTGACCCTTGTTGTCAACTCATAATCAACCGGTACTTGATTGTCCGCAATGATCTGCGAAGGCTCTTGCACCGCCTTACGCAACACCGACACGTGGAACACGTCATGCAGCCCACTCAATTCCGCTGACAGCTTCAATCTATACGCCGCCTCGCCAACACGCTCCAGGATTTCAAATGGTCCAAGGTATCTCAGACTCAACTTATTCAATCGTCGAACCCGCGATACACCCTTGAACGGCTTGATTTTTAGATACACCATGTCGCCAACATTGAACTCCACGTTCCTATGCTTGGCGTTGTAATACTTTGACTGTCTATCCTGAGCGATCTTCAACCTTTCCTGAATTGTCTGTATCACCGATGTGGCATCCTCCACTGCTTGACGTTTATATAACTTCGATTCGCCTGCCTCCAACCAAGACAACGGCGTACGACACTTCCTCCCGTACAAGGCTTCGAAAGGCGCCATTCCAATACTTACCTGAAAGTTATTGTTGTACGCAAACTCCACCATGTACAGGTGATCTTCCCACTGCTTTCCAAAATCTAGGACACACACGCGAAGCATGTCCTCCATAGTCCTGTTGACCCTCTCGGTCTGGCCATTCGTCTGTCGGTGAAAGGCTGTGCTGAACTTTAGCTTAGTACCCAACAGACTATGCACCAACCTCCAGTCATTCGACGTGAAGCGTCCATCTCGATCACTAACAATACTGCGGGGCACACCATGCAATCGAACAATATTTTCCACGTAAAGTTTGGCTAACTTTTCCACCGGATCTTCCTTCTTGTTCGGAATAAAGTGTGACACCTTGGTCAACCTATCTACGACCACCCAAATGGCGTCGTTTCCCTTCTGTGACCTCAGCAAACCATGCACAAAATCCATAGATATGTCATCAAATTTCCATTCTAGGATAGGTAGGGGCTTCAAGAAACCTCCGGGTTTCTGGCTTTCCGCCTTCACCGATGCACATGTACGGCACTTGGCCACATAAAGTGCTACATCCTTCTTCAAACCCGGCCACCAGAATAATTTCTTCATGTCTCTATACATCTTCGTGCTTCTCGGGTGGATTGAGTACTTGGTATGATGAGTCTCATACATCAACTCCTCCCGAAGATTATCCGCACTAGGAATGCATAGACGACCGTCCTTCCTTAGCAACCCATCTTCAACCACAAACTGGGAATTTGACTCATCCAAAGATTCATCCAAGATCTGCTTCATGCTGTTATCCTGAACAAAAGCCCGCCGAACTCTATCCGCTCGGTCACACTGCACCCCTGTCCAAAACAGTTTCGCCTCGGCACTAGAATGCTTGTCGACGCAAGATATCTCCAAAGCCTCCAACTCATGGACCAATCTCTCATCATGTACCGATAGCCAGTTGGCCTGCGCCGGAATCCTACGACTCAACGCATCCGCCACTGCATTTCCCTTCCCAGGCACATAATGTATCTTGAAGGTGTAGTCCCCCAAGAACTTCATCCACCTCTGCTGCCTCATGTTCAGATCCTTTTGGTCCAACAGGTACTTCAAACTCTTATGATCGGTGTAAATATCGACCTTCACACCGTACAGGTAGTGCCTCCAAAGCTTTAGAACAAATATCACGGCCGCTAACTCTAAGTCATGGACCGGATAATTCCTCTCATGAACCTTCAGTTGTCGTGAACCATAGGCTATCACTCTCCCTTGCTGTAATAGAACACAGCCCAAACCATTACCCGAAGCATCACTATAAATCTCGAACCCTTCGGTTCCAGTTGGCGAACATAAAATAGGCGTCGTGGTTAACTGCCTCTTCAACTCTTCAAAAGCTTGCTCGCACTACGGAGACCACACAAATTTCTGATCCTTCCTTATCAACGTCGTGAGCGGTAGCGCTATCCGCGAGAATTTCTCTACGAAGCGCCTGTAGTAGCCATCAAGCCCCAGAAAACTCCGGACCTCTGCCACTATAGTCAAAGCAGGCCACTCCCGTATCGTCACTATCTTCGCCGGATCCACAACTATCCCTTCTCCACTGACAACATGACCAAGGAACGCTATCGAGGATAACCAGAATTCACACTTGGAGAACTTAACATACAACTGATTTCTCCTCAACGTCTCCAACACCATGTGTAGATGATTGTAGTGATCCTCCTTGCATCGCGAGTACACTAGGATATCATCGATGAATACTTTCACGAAACGATCCAAATACTCTCTGAACGTCCTGTTCATCAGATCCAAAAACACGGATGGCACATTCGTCAACCCAAACGGCATGACCGTGAACTCGTAATGCCCAAACCGCGTACTGAATGCTGTCTTTGGGATGTCGCTCTCCTTTATCCTCAGCTGGCAGTATCCGGATTTCAGATCTAACTTCGAATATACCGTTGACCCAACCAATTGATCAAACAGATCATCAATCCGGGGAATAAGATACTTATTCTTTTCCGTAAGCTTGTTCAATTCCCGGTAGTCGATACAAAGCCGCAAGCTCCCATCTTTCTTCTTAACAAAGAGAACTGGTGCGCTCCAAGGCGACGAACTTGGACGCACATAACCTTGCTCTAGCAACTCTTGCAATTGCACCTTCAACTCCGTCATCTCTCTTGGCGCTATCCGATAGGGGGAGCGTGACACCGGTTTAGCACCCGGTACCAGCTCTATAGTAAAGTCTATCTCCTACTGAGGAGGGGCTCCTGGGAGATCATCTGGGAACACATCGGGATACTCAGACACAACTGGGATGCTGTCCAAACTAGGCTTAGGCGTCGAAGTCTGCACTAGAGTGACAAACAGCTCTGCCCCAGACCGAACTGCCTTGAACACCTGAAGGGCCGACATCAAAACTTTCTCTGACCCCTTCATGCCCGCAAAAGTCGTCTCCCGATCAGTGTCCAGACCCAACTTAACTTCCTTACGGTTGCAATCGATGCATGCACCCTGCTCCGAGAGCCAATCCATACCGAATATTACGTCATACTCCGCTAACGGCAAAAGTGACGCTCGCAAATCAAACTCCTTGTCTCCAATCCGAATCTTCACTACGCAGATCCTATCCGCACGCATTGAGCGCCCATTGGGAAACAACACATCCAACTTGTTTTCTGCCATCGAGGACGGAACTCCGATGCGCGATATAAATTTTTCGGACAAGAAGGAATGCGATGCTCCCGTATCAAACAGGGCTCTCGCCGGAAACTCAAAGATCAACACAAATCCTAGCATCAACAATAGTAAGCTAACAAATACGAAGGTAACAACTATAAAAGTTAAACCGCTGCAATTTAACTCATACCTGTCACCACGTCTGCTTGCTTTATGACCTCTTTAAGACCAAGGTTGTAGATTCTAGGCTGGGCTGGAGCATGCTGGGACGCGGTTGACTCCACCGCCTTCCCTTTCTCCTCATAAGTCGCTCCAGGTTTCCTCTCGGACTTGGAACGTACGCTCCAACACTCCCGAGCAAAATGCCCCGTCTTCCCGCAGTTATAGCAAGCTCCATGGATTCGACTTGTCCCCCGACGCATCAGCTGAGGGGGCTGAGTTCGAAGTCCTCCGCTTATTGTTCCACCTGCGGAAACTTGACTTGGTATTTGGCACTTTGAACTCAGACTTCTTTTCTCCTGGGTCCTTCTTCTCTTGAACTTTCTTCGCAACCTTTTCTAACGATCGGGCCGAATTGACCAAGGCTAGGAAGCCCTGCGCCTTAGGCCCAGCAAGGAGTAACTGTAAATCGTCGCGAAGACCCTCATAGAATCGGTTGGTCTTCCTCTCTTCTTCTGTAAACATAGCACCAGCATAACGACCCAACCGTGTGAACTCATGCAGATATTCGTCCACGCTTCTGGATCCCTGAGTCAACCCAAGAAATTGATTCTCCATCTCCAACTTCTGAGCAGAGGGTACAAATCTGGCTAGGAAAAATCTTGAAAATTCCTCCATCGGCACATCCGCAAGTTGCCTTCCCACTAGAAGATGAAACTCCAACTCGTCCCACCACAGCCTCGCTTCACCTTCCAACAGAAAAGTCTCTATGGTGGTCTTCTGCCATTCCTCAGTTATTGTGGCTGTCAGCACCCTCTTTATCGAAGAGAGCCAGTCCTCAGCTTGAGTTGGCGTTCCAACCCCATTGAACCTCGGAGGATTAAAGCCCATCACATACTTTAACTGCCTCTCCATAGCTCTCCTCGGCTCTACCAACTCAACTGATGTGCGTTCCACCACTCTCGGCTCTACCGCCCTAACCGGTTCTTGCTCATTCGCAGGAGGTGCGCGATGCATTTGCCCTGCAGGTTGGGCATTTATCATTGCAAACACGGCTTCAGCCACCATCCTGATGGTTTCCGCTGAAGGAGGTGTGGTAGGCACGTTCCTTGGTGCACTACTTTCCGCTGATTGCGGACGCTCTGACCGACCAGCACCGCTCCTAGCTGCCTATAGTAGCAAAGACACACGATTAGACGACACACAAATTGCTAAAAGCAATCATTGGAACATTCAAATTCCACAAAACAAGTGTATTTTCATTCATAAGTGGATATTCATGGGTTCTTTTTGATGTTATAACGATGACGCACACATGTGCTCACCACCCCTTAAAAGAATTCACCCACGAATTCATTTAAGCCTGACCGTAACCAGAAGTCTGATAGCTAATTGTAACACCCCCATCCGTCACATGGCATATAACAGAAGATCCAGCTGGAACCCGACGTCATATACCACAGACAGTCGGAAGGGTTACCAAATGATCATACAAACTATCCAATTAAGACTACACGTCCTACACAGAGCATTCTAGCAGAAGTTTTTAAAGTTGAAAGAACCCAAAACTTAACTCCAATAAATATGAATGTCCACAACCACAAACACAGGAATGAAACCCCAAATACACTGAAACGGGTACATGGCCTTATGGACTTACAATAGTTCACTTAATAAAGAGTGTCTTACATACATCGGCTAGCAGGCCGGCCACACATGACAAAATAAAAACAGCTATAATATACGGCCTTTGAGGGCCAGCACGGCAACATGGGCTCCAGCCTGCTATTTTGCACTCGGCTCCGCAGCACCTGCAAGCAACATTCCACCGCACGGTGGCAAACAAAGCAACGGTTAGCTAAAATCCGACCAATTTATAACGACCCCGCCCCTTACTCGGGACGGCGGTGCTCTTTACATGCATATCATTAGCCCAATAAAATAATTAAGCACAACTATACTACGCCACAGGTGTAGGCTCGCACGGCCAAACACCTCGTACACTCAGGGCACATTAACGGTGAATCCGGTCAATACCGTGGCTTCACCACCATCCCAAAGATGGCAACCAAGTGAGCATTTAGCCTTTCTGACCACCGTCTAAGGCTCCCGACTATGCCAACGGCCAGTCCCCGTCTTCGGGTCTCTCGCACCGAACCACATAGCCTAGGTCCGATTCCACTTGCCCGTTACTCACGCCGCCTAGTCAATTTAAGTCCTACGCACGGGCCAAGCTTCTCTCGGATCCCAAAAAATTTCCAAACAATCTCATAATCCAGTTATGATCAAGGCCGGTTCCCAGACCGCCAAGTTAGCAGAACACGTTTCCGCTCAATTTTCCGGGTGCGCCTTGAAGCTAACCTCCAAGGATCCCTGTTGCAATCTACCGCGTAGAAACCCGAAAAGTCCAAAACACGGAGTCTTCTCCGGCAAAACATATCAAATGCAACATCACCGATCCAGACGAGATACGTCCAGGTAGACTTCACACACAATGCCTATGCCCGTACTTACGATTCTGGACTCTATATGCAACACAAGGGGGACTATTCACATCAACCCCAAGGAACACCACGCACTCACCGCACACTCGCGGGAGCGGGATTCCCTATGTAGAAAGAAAGAGCTTCACATGCTCAAGTTGAGAATCGTTACCCTTGAAATCCGTTTTGGCGCCATGGAAAAAACTACGCGGACAGAACTCTTCGCAACAACCTTTCCTCCACGGATCCGCTCTCAGACTTCGAAACGGTGCTCCGATGCTCCGCCGGCGGCCGGAAACCTCTTTCTTCTTCCTCTTCTCTCTAACACCTTGGAAAGAGAAAACCTTGGAGAGAAATGAGGGATTAACTTCCCTATTCCCGGCCTTAACAGAGCAGGAACTCATTTGGGCCGTTGGATCTTAATTAAAGAAAACGAACGGTTCAGATCTGCACAAAATTTCCCAGACCTGGGCCGAACACGGCTTGGCACATGGCCGTGTCCCACGCTGTGTGCCTCGATCCAGGTATGATCGTCGAACTGAGAAAGGCCACACAGGCTCAGACACGCCCGTGTCCAACCTGACATGCCCGTGTCTGGTCTCCCGACACGTCCGTGTCCGTGGGCGTGTCACGCATAACCGCCACGGCAACGGACACGTCACAACGGGACACGAGTACTGACACGGGTAGGCACACGCCTGTGTCATCTAGCCGTGTTCCTGACCGTGTCCTTCTCGGGATGAAAACGACCAAAAACACCAGCACGACACGGCCTTGGACACGCCCGTGTCCTACGTCGTGTACCCCTATACAGGCACCAAAAACCTCTTTTTCGCGACCGACTCAAATATAATTTTCGAGGCGTTACAGATTGCGCTTTGGAAGAAGCTGGAGTGACTATGGTCCCGTTTGAGGGGACTTATTTTCACCGGTCAAGCAGTTACGACCGCATGAACCGGATCTTAATTAAGACCCGGTTCATGCGGTCGTAACCGCTTGACCGGTGAAAAAAAGTCCCCCCAAACAGAACCTATATCTAGCTAAGACGGTGACAGCAACATTGTTATTGAATCGGATGCTATATGGGCTAAAGATGTTGGAGAGTGGCAAACTGCAGGAACACTTCAATGTTTTCAATGAAAATTTGAGTCTATTGCATATGGTTGGATCAATTGTGGAGGACGAAGACAATACTTAATTATTTCTTACCTCACTCCCAATTTCCTACAAGCAAATGAAAGTCACACTGCTATATGAGAAGGATACATGCAGCTTGAAGTGGTCATTTCAGCTTTATTGTCTAGTGAAATGCTACGCAGCCCTCTCCTGAGGATGAGCATGTTCTAACAATAGGAGGATGAGGAAGACAGATCGAGAAGGGATCTTGTAGTGCACGGATCAGATTGGCATTAAAGAAGCAGGTAGAAATATGTTTCCACTTTAGCCAGATAGATTACATCAAGAGGAATTGTCGACCTCCGGGATGTGGATGTGGTAACTCTTGGTCTAGAGCATAACAATGATTTTTTTGTACTCTATCACGGAGAGTCAATGTTTCTTTAATTGATGCATCTTATATTTTAGTGTGTTGCAAAGCAGTGCCATAATCTGTATGTTTTGATGAGGATCATGGTGCGAGTTAATACACCCATTATTTGCGTGGGTGACATGGTAGATGATTGAGGTGGTGTTGGATCTCTCTCATGCGGCTCATGTTGGACGAGTCAACTTTTGCGATCTGGATACATCAACATTTTCCTCGTACATACATTGTTTCATGCAGTTAATGTTTTTTGTAGACAATGTTTCATGTAGTTGATGTTACGCATATACGGTGCCTCATGTTGATCATACATAGTAGAGGCGGTGGTGCTTAAAATCTAAATCAAAGTGGTGATTGTTGTAACATCTTAACCATGTGTGTAACATCTTAACCCCCTCCCCCCCCCCCCCCCCCCCCCCCCCCCCCCCGTTCTACAATTGAGCCACGAGTATTCCGCAGATAGCTCAATTGACCTAAGTTTTGATTAATCGGAACATCCAACACAATTGAACCAAACAATCTTGAAATAGAGTCAAGTTCATTGTAATATACTCGTATGATCATTATAAACATAAAAATGAAGTTTCGCGGCATTTGGATAATGTATAGAAGAATTGACCAGAATGATGCATGTTGAATCACGGGACGACTCAAAAATAGAAACTTGAACAAACAAATTCAAAATCGACCTCAGTTCATTTAGAAGGACTTGTATGATTATTACAAACATGAAATCATTAGTTTAATGACAAAGAGTTAAGGATTAATGATATTAACCAAAATGACGTGTGTCGAGAGTTGCAATAACCCAAAATTAATAAATTGAGTAAACATGTTTGGATTTGACCCCAATTAGTGGAAATGGCCTCATAGAGTCGATATGTGATTGTCAAGACCACCTATGTCAAACTTAGACATGTTCACCATGTTGACCCAGGTTTGACCCAAGATTCTTAACTTAAAATTAAACAAAACTTAATATAAGCATCTAATTAGCCCTTGTGAACCCATATTAAGCCGAATTAGTTCCTAACTAGCTAGCTAGGACTAGGGCATACCTAAGCCTAACCCCAATTGTGGTTAAGAGTGTTTAGGAAGGATAATGGTGGTTAGGAGCATTAAATTATGTAACACCTCTCTTGTGATGATCATATAAAATTAGTCTGGCTGGGGCCCCACAACATATAGACGCCACAACTTTAGCATTATAAAATGATATAAAAGAGCAACGCATCTCAAAACTCAGAACAACAACAGCGGAAACTCACAAATACCAGAAGTTATCCACTATCACAAGAGTATCAAAACGGCCTTAAGGCCTTACAACAATCATGAGTTCAAAAACTGAAACATCAACAAACAGAGTAATGTGCTTTAGCACTACTACGCTACCTCGACATGCAAGCCGGATTACAATTTATGGAGCAAAGCATTCAACAAAACATAAGTAAATAAAATAGAATCCACTTCATGAGGCTTGTGTCTTTTTGCCGGCGAGCTTGCTCCCCATTGCAATCCTTGTCCTATAAAAATTTATTGTAACGTGGGTCAGCAAAACCTAATCTCAACTGTGTACCAACACATCTCCTCCCGGCCGTCCCTAGCGGATCCTGGGGCACTCAATCACCCTGCAAGTCAGCACTTCGTATGCAAATGTATATAAACATAGAGAGTAAAGAAAAAAGTTAGTGTGTCTCACACATTAAACACGTTTTTAGGTTGTGTAGCTAATAAAAAGGGGCCTACAATGGAGCATGTATGCAAATTTGGGTTTCACCCAAGGCCCCCTATAGAGCATGAATTTAACACATCACCATGTATCATCATATCACATCACACGGGTACTTCCATTTTTCCATAACGGCATTCAAGCCGCCACAAAGAATTCTTGTCTAGGCCCCACCCGCTCGTGGGTCTCAACACTCGGGCTTGCCTGCAAGCTCTGACTTCTCACGTCAGGATTCTGTCACACAAACAAACCGATGCTAAGAACCATTGCTTGACCCCACCCGCTCGTGGGCTTCATCGCTCAAGCTTGTCAAAAAGCTTGGCATTCTGGTTAGTTTCTCAGAACGGGACTTGTCTCACCGGGATACTCTCTACACATGACTTGTATGTCACGGGCTAGCCAGCCGACCACAGAGACAAAACCACGCCTTCGCACATCAATCAACGAACATAACCTTTCCCACCCCAATCCACCATTCGTTCTCGCATGAAATAAAGGGGGAAAATATCACAAATGGATTCTTGCCGCAAACAGATTTCTAGCAAATCATTAAGGCTCGTTATGAAACATCACCTAGTTGGACTAACGGTCGCGACTATGGCTTCACCCATAATGCCTAATCCGCTAGCGGAGCGGATTTCTAATGCAATATCATGTCGGGGACGAACACAATCGACTCAGTGGCTTCTCTTGAACCATGGCAACCCGAACCCCTCTTATTTGAGAGATCCCGTACCTAAATTCTTGAGAGAAAAATAAGATAAAACAGATTTTATGCACACATGCTAAAGACCGAGAGGAGAAATGTCGTTACCTTACACTCGTCTTCCTAGCCATGGAGATCTTGCTTTGCATAGATGAAAATGTGTGCCTTCAAGTGCTCTCCACGGATCTAGCCTCGGTTCGACGAACAGAGGCTTGGAGCTTTGCTAATGGCGGAGAAAGTCCTTTTTCCTCCTCCTCCAGATCCTCTCTCCCAAACCCTAAATCCCACTCAAAATGAGAAGAATGAGGGAAAACAACCTTTCAGCCCTACTTAAGTCTCTTGGACGGAGTGTCCTGGGCCATAGAATTACATCCCAAGAAGGATCGGACGGCTTAAACTTAGTCGTTACGAAACTGATCCTGCATGCTACCACCGGGCGGTAGCTAGCTACCGCGCCGCATTGACTTCCCGAGTCGTCGAGCACAGAATAATGCAGCGCTACTGCCGGTGTTAGCAATACTGCTGTGTGGTAGCTCACTCAACGCTTACCACTCAATGCTTGAAGGCTACAGCCGAGCGGTAATTAGCTAACGATGTGCGCTACCACTCGACGCCTACCACTCAACGGACTCAACGCCTACCGCTCGGCACCTCTAATCAATGCAAGAAGGCTACCATCGGGCAATAGCAACCTACCGCCGTGCGGTAACGTACAGAGCCTCAAGTCCAGAAAACGGGGGTGTTACAACTCCCCCCCCCCCTTAAAAAAATTTCATCCTCAAAATTTAGCATATAAACAAACAACAAAGCGTACACGATGCAAAGAGATCTGAAAAGTATTCTCGCATTGCTTGCTCACGCTCCCAGGAGAATTCGTCTTACCCATAGTTATACCAGCGCACTTTTATGAGCTTTACTTCTTTATTCCGCAACTGTCGAACTTATGAATCCTTTAGGCCGACTGGACGGACTTTCGTCCTCAAGTCCTCTTCTACTGGCGTCGCCGCCGGCTCGACCACAACACTTGTCTCCCTCAAAGCTTTCCTTAAAACAGAAACATGGAAGACATCGTGTAATCCACCCAACTTGGGTCAATTCTAACTGATAAGCTGCTTCTCCAATGCGCTCCACAACTTCGAACGGCCCCAAAAACCTCGGACTCAACTTCTCGAGTCTACGAATCCGCGAAAGACCTTTGAGTGGCTCAATCTTTAGATACACCTAGTCGCCTACCGCGAACTCCACATTCATATGACGCACTTTGAAATACTTCGCTTGTCGATCCCGAGCAACCTTCATGCGCTCCTGAATTGTTCGCAGCACCTTGCAAGCATCGGCCACCCCCTCTTTTCCCAAAATTTTGGTGTCTCTCGCCTCTATCCATGACATCAGTGTTCGACGCCGCCTTCCATACAAAGCCTCGTATGGTGCCATCTTGATACTTGCCTGGAAACTATTATTTTAGGCAAACTACACCATAAAAAGGTGATCTTCCCACCTCTTGCCAAAATCAAGGGTACATATTCTCAGCATATCCTCCATTGTACGATTCGTCCTTTCTGTTTGACCATCGGTTTGAGGATGGAATGTCGTACTAAACTTGATCTTTGTTCCCAGACTCTTCTGTACAAATCTCTAGTCTTTGGGTGTGAACCGTCCATCGCGATCACTAACAATACTCTTTGGAATTCCGTGCAACCACACAATATTGCGAACGTACAGTTCTACCAGCTTTTCCACAGTGTTCTCCTTCCGATTCAGGATGAAGTGAACCATTTTGGTCAAGCGATCCACGATCACCCAAATCATATTGTTACCCTACTGCGACTGAGATAAGCCATGCACAAAATCCATGGTGATATCATCAAATTTCCACTCAGGTATAGGAAGAGGATTCAGGAATCCGCCCGGCTTTTGACACTCAACCTTCACTAAGGCACAAGTTTGGCACCGACTAACATAAAAAGCTACATCCCTCTTCAAACCAGGCCTCCAAAAGGATTTCTTCATATCCAAGTACATCTTTGTACTGCTCGGGTGAATGGAGTACTTCGTGAAATGGGCCTCAAACATTAACTCCTCACAGAGCTTGCTGAGATGCGGTACACATACCCTTCCATCCTTCTTTAAGATACCACCAACCATCTCCCAGCTATTACCCTCGTCCTTTGAGCTTCCACCACAAATGGATGGAACTCTACATCCACATTGGTCGCTTCCCAGATATGATCGTTCTGCAACTCTATCCAGTTCAACCGAGTCATGCTAGGCTCGCCTCTTGCTACACATTCGATGCCAAGGTACTCAAAATCCTGCACCAACTGCTCATCATGAGCTTCAATCTAATTCCCTTGTCCAAAATATTTCCTACTCAAGGCATCGGCCACCACGTTGGCCTTGCCCAGCATATACTGAATCTCCACGCTGTAGTCCCCAAGGAACTCGACCCATCTGAGCTACCACGTGTTCAAGTCTTTTTGATCTAGAAGATACTTCAGGATTTTGTGGTCTGTGAAAATTTCTACCTTCGTACCGTACACGTAGTGTCACCACAACTTCAACGCAAAGATTACTGTCGCCGACTCCAAGTCATGGACAGGGTAACTTCTCTCATGATGTTTCAACTATCTAGACCCAAAGGCTATTACATTGCCATGTTGCACTAGCACGCAACTCAAACCGCAACCTGACATGTTCCTGAAAATCTAAAATCCTTCAGTCCCTTTAGAGAGACTTAGGATTGGAGCCTACATCAAACTTACCTTCAAGGTATCAAATGCTTGATTGCACTCCTGAGTCCACATAAACTTCTGGTCCTTACGAGTCAGAGTAGTGAGGGGCAGAGATATCCATGAAAAGTTTTCCACAAACCTTCTATAGTACCCGACTAGTGCAAGAAAACTCCTGACTTCTGCCATGGTGCTTAGAACTGGCCAATCCCTGATAGCCTCAACTTTTACTGCATCCACCGCCACAACATCACCGCTAATCACATGACCCAAAAATGTCACCTTCTCCAACTAGAACTTGCACTTCGAGAACTTTGAATAAAGTTGGTTCTCTCTCAGAGTCTGCAAGACTACTCTCAAATGAGCCTCATGTTCTGCCTCTGATTTGGAGTATACCAAAATATCGTCGATGAAGACCATCACAAACGAGTCTAAGTACTCATGAAACACTCAGTTCATCAAATCCATGAATACCGATGGCACGTTCGTCAACCCGAATTACATCACTGAGAACTCAAAGTGGACATACCTCTCAAATCCACAACTGATAGTACACCACTGACCCCACCAACTTGTCGAAAAGGTAATCTATCCATGGTTTGGATGCTTATTCGTGATGGTCAGTTTATTCAATTCAAGGTAGTCTATGCACAACCGCATACTACCATCTTTCTTCTTCACAAACAACACCAGCGCACTCCATGGCGATGAGCTGGGTCTGATATACCCCTGCCCCAACTGTTCATGTAATTGTACTTTAAGCACAGCCAACTCCTTCGGTGCCATCCTAAAAGGTGGACGCGACACCGGTCCAGCTTCTGGCACTAACTCAATCGAGAAATCGATCTCCACCGAGGAGGTGCTTTAGGAAGCTCCTCAAGAAACACATCCTCGAATTCTGCCACTACCGACACTTCTCCAATTGATAGCTTGGAAAGTTGAACTTCTAACAACGCTACAAAATCTACTCCTCCTTGGTTAACTACCCGCACCAATTGCATGGCCAAAATCAGGGAGCATGCCACTCCACTGAGGCCCTCAAACTTGACTTCTGTCTTTCCTTCGCTCCTCAGGGTCACCACCTTTGAAAGACAGTCAATGTTAGCCCGCTACAATGCAAGCCAGTCCATCCTCAAGATTACATCGAACTCGGCTAACGGTAGGACCGCTGCTACCAACACGAAGTCAACTCCGTCTAAAATCCATCCAATGTGCCCTTTTGTCTTGGTGGTCATGAAAGACTCATTGGTCATGCACACTGTATGCTCTGCGTTCGCCGAAGAAGGCTCGACTCCAATTCTCCAGATAAAGCTCTCTGAAAGAAAAGAGTGTGATGCTCTTGTATCGAATAGTACCCTAGCGGGGTAACCAGAAACTAGCACAAATCCTAAAATACAGGCAACACACATAAAAGTCTCGAAAGTATAAAACCAATAAACAAACCTAAACTTTCCCATACCTGTCACCACATCGGGTTGTCGAATTGCTTCTTGTTGACCAAGGTTGTAAGCCCTTAGCTGCATGGGTTGCAACAGTGAAGCGCTCGACTCTGCCATTTTCTCTTTTCTCTGCGATGTTGAGACCGGAACACACTGACTGTTCCTATCTTGGATCTTGCTCATCACCGCCCTCAGTATAAAAATGAGTTATGTGGCCTCACTTGCCACACTTTTAGCACGGTGGTGGTCCCTTGAAGCGAGATCCCCCCGATGTTGTACTGCTCTTCTCCCATGACCTGAAGGGATGGGATTCTTCTTCCACTTACTCCCTTTAGACTTCCCTTGTGATTGAAAAGGCTTTACCTCTCCTTGCTTTATCACGAGTAACTTGCGACATTGGGTTCGCTCCATATCACTTTCCAATGTCCTGTTAGCCTCAATCAACTCGTTGAAACTCGCATTCTTCATAGCTATAAGGGGTTGTCTCAAATTCTTTCTCAACCCGTGGTATAAGAGGTTGTCCCTCTCCTCATCATCAGCCATGGTCGTTCCCGCATAACGATCCAAACGAGTAAATTCTTGTACGTACTCATCCAAGTCTTATCACGCTGCACTAAGTGCAGAAACAGCCTCTGAAGGGCTAACCTTGTCGAAGAAGGGATATACTTCTTTAAGAAGGCATTCCTGAACTCTTCCATGGACGAGGTGCGTCTAGGAAACTGGCTGTCGCTATGGATCACCCACCACAGCTTAGCGTAACCTTCTAACATGAAGGTCGCGAATTGAGATTGCTTCTCTTCTGGCATCTCTGCCTTCCTCAAAAGTTCCTGAATCAGCTTCTATTCGCTAAACTTAGACTCTATGACACTCTTGGTCCCGCGATACTCCTATGTGGTTAACTTCTTTATGCAATCCGATTATGCCAAATTGACCACTAAACCATACCATGGACACAAACCTGGCTCTGATATCAAATTGTAACACCTCCTCAGTGATGACCATATAAAATGGGTCTGACCGGGTCCCCACAACATATAGACGCCACAACTTTAGCATTATAAAGTGATATAAAAGATCAATGCATCTCAAAACTGAAAACAACAACAGCGGAAACCTACAAACACGAAAAGTTATCCACTATCACAGGAGTATCAAAACGGCTTTAAAGCCTTACAACAATCATGAGTCCAAAAATTGAAACATCAACAAACAGGATAACCTGCTTTAGCACTCATAAGCTACCTCGGCATGTAAGTCGGATTACAGTTTATAGAGCAAAGCATTCAACAAATCATTCTAAAATAAAAGAGAATCCACTTCATGGGGCATATGAATTTTTGGCCGGCGAGCTTGCTCCTGCTTGCGATCCTTGCCCTGTAAAAATTTGTTGTAACATGGGTCAGCAAAGGCTGACCTCAACTGTATAACCAACACATCTCCTCCCGGCCGTCCCTAGCGGACCCCGGGGCACTCCATCACCCTGCAAGTTAGCACTTCGTATGCAAATGTATATAAACATATAAAGTAAAGAAACATGTTAGGATGTCCCACACACCAAACATGTTTCTATGTTGAGCAATTAATAAAAAGGGGCGTACAATGCAGCATGTATGAAAACCTGGGTTTCACCTAAGGCACCCTATAGTGCATGAATCTAACACATCATCATGCATCATCACATCACATCACACAGTTACTTCTATTTTCCCCTAATGACATTCAAGCCGCCACACGAAACTCTTGTCTAGGCTCCACCCACTCGTTGGTCTCAAAACCCGGGCTTGTCTGCATGCTATGACTTCTCACGTCAGGATTCCGTCATACAAACAAACCGATGTTAGGAACCCTTGCTTGACCCCACTCGCTCGTGGGCTTCATCGGTCGGGCTTGTCAAAAATCTTGGCATTCTCGTCAGTTTCTCAGAAGGGGACTTGTCTCACCGGGACACTCTCCACACATGGCTTACACGTCATGAGATATCCAGCCGACCACAGAGACAAAACCACACCTTCGCACATCATTCAACGAACATAGCCTTTCCCGCCCTAATCCACCATTCGTTCTCGCACGAAATAAAGGGGGCAAACATCACAAACGGCTTCTTGCCGCAAACGGATTTCTAGCAAAATCATCAACACTCATTATGCAACATCGCTGAATCGGACTAACGGTCGCGACTACGGCTTCACCCACAATGCCTAATCCACTAGCGGAGTGGATTTCTAATACAACATCATGTCAGGCATGGACACAATCGACCCGGTGGCTCCTCTTGAACCATGGAAACCTGAACCTCTCTCATTTGAGAGATTCGGTGTCTAAATGCTTGAGAGAAAAACAAGATAAACGGATGTTATGCACGCATCCTAAAGACTGAGAGGAGAAATGTCGTTACCTTACGACTCCTTTTCCTAGCCATGGAGATCTTACTTTGCATGGATGAAAATGTGCGCCTTCAAGTCCTTTGCACGGATCTGGCCTCAGTTCGACGAACGGAGGCTCGAAGCTTTGCCAATGGCAGAGAAAGTTCTTCTTATTCATCATCCAAACCCTCTCTCCTAAACCCTAACTCCCACTCAAAATGGGAAGAATGAGGGAAAACAACCTTTCAGCCCCACTTAAGTCTCTTAGACGGAGTGTCTTGGGCCATAGGATTATATCCCAAGAAGGGTCGGATGGCCTAAACTCAGCCATTACGAAACTGTTACCGCCTAGCAGTAGCTACCTACCATGCTGCGTTGACTTCCCGCGTCATCGAGCACAAAATAATGCAGCGCTACCGACGGCGGTAGCAATACTGCTGCGCGGTAGCTCACTCAATGCTTATCACTCAATGCTTGAAGGCTACCACCAAGCGGTAATTAGCTAACGTTGTGCGCTACCACTCAACGCACTCGACGCCTACCACTCAACGCACTCAACGCCTACCACTCAGCGCCTCTACTCAATGCAAGAAGGCTACCACCGAGCGATATCAACCTACCGCTGTGCGATAACATCCAAAGCCTCAAGTCCAGAAAATGGGGGTGTTACAAATTCCCTCTCCCATGAGTTGTGACCCCTCCTACTTTGACCTACTCAATTGAATGACACTCATATGTCACTATCACAAAACCCACCATATGATTGAAACCTAGAGGTCCAAAACTATAAGCTTTAAGAAGGAAAAGTAGCTTCCCTCTCCACCTTCAACTGCTAACACCAAGCCCGACCCCTCACTCACCCCTCCTCACAAGGAGACCAAGAACGAATGGGAGGCGCACTAGTTTACCTCCTCTAACGACGACAACACAAAGGTCAATGGTGATGACACCACAAGGCCGACCTGACCCAAAAAATTATGGTTACCCTTTTAACAAATAAATAATAGCGTACAATATGATAATAAGGAAATGATTAAAGAGGGCGATGTCACCAAGTTGTTTTAGGGCATGTCATAGCGAAGACTACTTAGTGTGTGGTAAGATAGATATGACATGAAAGGAATATAAATGAAATTGAATGATGAGTGATTGATGATTGTTGCGGGTCATGCCAGCTCTGTCTGATTCAGACTAACAGAGTACATGTAGGCCAACTCTGATAGCTATGTGTCTGAGTCTAGACTAGTGGGAGATCTAGTTTTGGGATTGTGTTTCCTATGTGTTAACTATCATAAAATCTAACTCGAACCCATGCCCTTAGCTATAGATATAATGATGTCGTCCTTGTTGGAGATGAGGAGTATAGGCCTCATACCATATGTGAAGGATTAAGAGCATGGTGTGACACTATCCTAGAAGTGGAGGTACACTGCTTCATGCACTGCCACTATCTTGCCACGATGCATGAAACATGTGTGGTTCACTACCCCCAAACGGGTGTTGTCTCGCCTATGCTGACATAAAGTGAAATGGTTGTATGATGACTGGATATGTGAATATTGTGAAATGACCCATGAGTAGTATTGTATAACATTATGATGGGAATGATAAAAGACCAAATTCGTTTTAGAGTAAGGATTACTGACATCGCTAAGATAGTTACCCATATATTTTGATATCAAATGCTTAACTTTTAATGTTGCATTAATTATTTGTTGTGATATATATTATGCATGTTTGACAATTACTGTATCATAGCAAATTTCTATCCTCTTTTGAGGACGTAGTGGCCAGAAGAGGGGTGGAATTCACTTAATCATATTTATATGACTAATCTGCTGGAACCAATGGTTTGCATCTCTTTAGTTTGACAATATCAAATCTCAAGTTATATTTGATCATACGTGTATTGGGTATAGTATGCAGATTTACAGGTAATGAAGAATGAGTTTTTCAATCTCTTTGACCTACCATCGTACGTTAGCTCTACCGCTGGTACTAGCGACGTAGGATTAAAGTGAGCACGTAAATATTTCTCTATGTGACCTACCGCCGTACTCTATCCCTACCGCCGGGGGCTAGCCATTTCGACGACCATTGAATTAATTCATCGAGAAAAACCCGTTACCGCCAGGCATTAACCTTATTGCGCTGCGATATCCAAAAGTGGCACGAATATTATTTTGGATATTTTTCCTAATTTGATGGACAGCCGGTGACACCGCGTAAGAAGACCTGCCATTGGGCGCTAGCTCTACCGCCGAGCGTTAGCTCTACGACCAAGTGTTAGCTTTACCGTCGGGTGTTAGCTCTACCGCCGGTGGTAGCTTTTTTTAATGATGAGTATAAAAGAGCACGTTTCTTTTTCTGAGAAAAAAAAGGAGGATTTCACATCTTGGGTTCAATTACAGTCTCTGTTGGTACAAATCACTGCCTCAAAGCAAGAAAAAGCAAAATTTCTCTTCTTGTTTGTGATCGAAGAACTCTGAAGAGCGAAGTCTCCAACGACCATCAGCTGTTGATCGAGTGCATGAAGAACGACATTCAGAAGCCTCGATCGCGCACCGTTCTACAGAGGATTTCTTATTTTGAGGGAGCAATAATTTCAAACTCTTTTGTTCTTATTTGTATTTTCACTTTTCTATTCAGTCTGAGTTTGTGAAAAATCAGTATGGGAGGCCGTCGGATTTTTGGGAGGAATCTGTGGGAAATCATCATGGGAGGATGTATAAATCTGGGAGATCTAGTGGGTTCTAAGACCATTCCTAGGAGGACGGTGAATGGTCATCTTGTCAATCATCTTGGGAAGAAGAGAGAGAGAGCCAACAGATCCTGGGAGGGTCGGTATAAAAACTAATAGAGATTTATTTGATTCATCGCCTCCAACCTCCAGCATCACGGAGATCCAGTCGTTTTGTTGTAAACCCTTATTTTTAGTTTTGAAAAAAATTAAAAGCTCTTTTATTTTATCTTGAATTCTTGATTGCATGTTGCTAGGGTTCTAAGGGTGTGCGGAAATTTAGAAATCAAAGTTTCACAGGGAAAAGTGATTTTGTGACCTACCGCAGTGCGGTAGTAGTCTACCACCCTATGGTAGCTTCCAGAATAGGTTGTCCTGTTGAACTTGTGTTTTCTATGACCTACCGCCGCGCGGAAGTAGACTACCGCCTCGCGGTAGCTTCCAAAATAGGTTGTCCATGGTGAAATTTATTTTTAATTTTGAATTTACTTAAAAACCTAATTCACCCCCCCCCCCCCTAAGGTTGTCCACCAGTTCCAATAAGTGGTATCAGAGGTAGGTTGCTTCGAAAAAGGATTAAAATCCTAAAGTAGGTGGTCAACGTTAATCACACTTTTATTGAAGGACAATGAGTAAGTATGCCTCCTTTGTTTATGGAAAATGATTACAATCACTGAAAAAAGTGCATAGAAATATTATTGATGACGCAGAGCATGGACGTGTGGGTCATGATAGAAACGAAATACACTGCACCCACTATAATTGCATCTTATCAGATTTTGGAAAAACCTCATGATAAATGGGATGAAACTGACAAGCTGAGATGTACTAACAATGTCAAGGCCATGATTTATTTATTCTGCACATTAGATAAGACTAAATTTAATAGAATTTGTAATTATAAAACTGCTTATGATATTTGACCTTTACTTGAACTGGTTTATGAAGGTACCTCGCGGGTAAATAAATCAAAGGTTTTTTGTCTGGAGTTTGAATATGAATAGTTCCAGATGGAGATTGACGATGAGGTGAATAACATGTACACTCGCTTCACAAAGATCGTCAACGCATCTAGATCTCTCGGAAAGACTTTCTCAAATGGGTACTTGGTTAGGAAGATCATGCGGCCTTTGCCTCCATGATTCAACTCGAAGGTGACTTCCATTGCTGAGTCACACAATATCAAAACCTTGAAAATTAAAAGCCTCATTGGGAATTTAAAGATACATGAGCTAAAGTAGAAGATACAAAGTGAGGAATATTCAAGAGAGCAAAATAAGAAAGCTCTAACACTAAAATCAGACAAGGAAAAGGAGGTAGCGGAAGAGTCTGATGATGAAGATGGAGAGAGACTTTATGTACGAGAATTTAGAAGATTCATGAAGAATCCCAAGAGGAAAGGGAAGTTCAAAAGATTTTTAAATAAAGGTGTAGAAGAGAAGAGGAGATGGAACAAACCGTCAAAAGGGTCGGAGAGTGACAAAGAAAAGCCTATTTCTGAGTGTTTTCACGTTCACAAGTTTGGGCATATGAAGAGAGAATGTCCAAAACTACAAAAGGAGAAAATGAGAGGCAAGGCAGAGACAAAGGAAAGAGGAAAGTACTTAAAGTGTCAACATGGGACGATGTTGTTTCTAACAAATCGAGTGCCTCCAGCCCAAGCAGTGAGAACGAGGCGAATCTGTGTCTTATGGGGAAACATCACAACAAATCCGATAATGAATCCAATGTTCGTAGCGACACTGAGGTAATCTCTCCCTCCTACAATGAATTATATGAGACTTATGAATTGTTATGTGATAAGTTGGATAAGTTATTATCAGAGAAAAAGTCTTTAAAATCTGAAAACATAAAAATGAAGGAAGACTTAAAGAATTTAAATATAGAATTGATCAAATGTGGCAAAGAGAAGGTCGAGTGACAAGAGTGCTCTCACTCTTTGAGCACAATAAGAGAATTGAAAGAGAGTCTCTCCAAGACTTCCTTCAAAAATGAAATTATTACCAAAGAGAGGAAGGACTTGGAAAGGAAGCTAGAAACTTATCTTAGCCACTTTGAGAATTGAAAGAAGCAATTCGCAAACCGGTGTGTGATGCTTGTCACAGGAAATACTGTGTTAAAGGCAAAGATCCATGACCTAAACTATGTCATCCAAAAGTTTGGAATTGGCCAAAAATCTCTTAATATACTGCTGGGATATCAATATTAGGGATCTAGAAAGTTTGGGATGGGATACAAACATGTGTAGCTACCGCCCGGCAGTACCACTATCGTCGGTGATAGCTCTTATCTAGCAAATCCAAACAACAAGCTTCAGAAACATAAAGTGAATCATGTTAAAGCTGGAAGCCTATATCCATCCTCCAGCATGAGCCCAAATACAGGGAAAAAGGTGATATCCACCACCTATGTTAAGTGTATCAAATGTAACAAGTTTGGTCACACTTCTTGCTCTTGCTTGAAGAAAGGATTAACTAAAATTGCTCAAATTTAGATGTCAAAGTCAACTACCTATACTATGGGTGGAACAACTTGGGTAACCAGATCTTTACCCTCATCCTCATTTTAGATGTGTTGGCAGGCTAAGGACAGGGAGAACATGTGATACTTGTGCTCTGAGTGTTCTAAGCACATGACTGGTGATGAAAACAAGTTTCTTAGCCTGGAGAAGAAGAAAGGAGGTATGATGATTTTTGGAGACAACAGCAAAGGACATATTCTTGGTATCGACATCATAGGTAATAAAGTATTTTGTATTTCAAATGTACTATTTGTAGAAGGTTTAAAGGATAATTTGATTTATATTAGTCAACTATGTGTTAAGGGATTGAATGTTTTATTTGAAACCTCTATGAATACATACAATATTATAGACGCTAAAATAAATACCATGTTACTCACTGCACATAGAAACCATAATGTCTATACCATTAAGTTTGAGGACTTATCTTAGTCTAATTTAGGGTGCTTAGTCGCTAAAATGAAGAGTTAGGAACTAAATGCAAGGTATGGTCACGATCATTCACTCATTATTTATGTCTCACAATAGCAAGAGCGTAGGGTTATGTGCATTAGAAACGCTAACCTGTAAATCATGTCTTGTCCATTACCGGGAGGGTTCCAATGGGTCCTTGCAAGGCACTAGGGGGGAAGTTTTAGATTGAGCAGGTCTTTGTTGTATGCATATGGGATTAACACCCCAACCGATGATATTTGTGCAGCTCCTTATGCCCATTCGTCACTTAGTACAGGGCTAAGGTGTGCACATTTTGCTTGGGTAGTTTTTGTCTTGGGCATGCTCATATTTTATCAACTGCATGACTATTACTTCACTCATCATGATTATTTATTTCATGCATATCTAATTTGTGCAAACATGTAAATCATGTGTGTCAATACCTTATCTTATTGAGCTCTCATGGTAATTGACATATACAAGAAACTTTTATATACAACTGTTTTGACACATTGGGCTAAATGATTCAATAAGCAACTTTTTCTGTATTTCTTTATGTTTTTGTTGCATTAGATATGACTTGCATCGAATAATCATTCTCCAAAAAGGTTGAGAGCAAAAAATAGGGAAAATGGGCTTAAATCTCAACAATTAACTTTATGTTTGATATCGCGCCGTGATAGTGGTTTTTTTCGTGTTAAGCCTCATTTTCTTTCTTCTGATTTTCCTTTGATTATTTCGTTCTCTTATTATGTGTTTCTTTCCATTCCAGTTCATTTTTTAACATTAAAAACTCCTAAAAATTATAAAATCCCGAAATTACAAAAATATGTTTTGACTTCATTTTTGTGTGTGTTTTTTTCTAAAAAAGGGGTGGAACTGAAAATAAAATGGCACGATCATTATTTTTATGACATGCATGAATAGAACTGATAGCATAAAAATTATGTTCAATATTTGATTTAGAATTGCTAATCTCTGTTTAACATTGTTTGTTTTCGTCATGATGTGTCTAATCTAATGATACTTAACTACTAAATTTTATTTGCTATGAAAGTGTATGTTAGACATGCCTCTAGGTATATGTGAGGATTTAGGTAGCATAATGACTTTTCACTGATCACACATCCCTAGAAAATGCACTCACACAGAAATTTCAAGGTTTATATGTTATAACTTGTGATATTATGTCTAACATGCTAGGAATGACTTGAAAAATCAATGTCACATTGTTCATTTTTCATATATTGTGTTTAGAACACTGAGCCAAAATTACAATAGTAAGGTTTTTGTATACAAATTAAAGTGCATCTATCTATGTGGGTATATTTAGATTGATTCAAGGACCTTACATTAAACTATATATATATATATATATATATATATATATATATATATATATATATATATATATATATATATATATATATATATATATATAGTTTAATGTAAGGTGAAAAAAATATAAAATAAAAAAAATGTGTGTACATTATTTCTATGCTATCAAATTATGTGTCAAGGATACCCCCTCCCCCCAAGTACTACTCATTTCTCCTAATAATCCTCTTTGAGCATTGTGAGAATGGGCACCTTGGTCTATAAAATCGTTTTGATCTTATGCAAAGATAGTAAATTGGGTTAGAGCCTTTTTTTGTTCTACTCTTAGTATATAGTAGATAGAAATATGACACGATTTTTTTATTCATCACTCTTGTGTTATCATATTGATTTATTGTGATAAAACATGTATTAATGATTATTTCTACCTGATTTTTTTTTGATGTCACACGCACACCTAACATTATTTTATCTAACTCTTTCATGCATAAGATTTGGACTTAAACTGCACTAACTATCGCACAAGTGTACTAGTACACGATTACTATTCATGGCGCTTACAATGTTATTCTGCATTAACTCTATAAATCACCTGACATTATACGTCAAATGTTATGTATTTTGTTTCACATGCTTTGTCCAAAAATTTTTTGCTCTGCCAATGATTTAAAATAAATGTTTTTCTTGTTGGCTAGGTCTGTAATCATTGTGCCCAGCTCGTACTATTTCTCTCCCATACTTTTGTGTTTGCTTTACCAAAACTTCATCTCTCTGCTTAATCTTACATCACTACTGATAATTCCCCGCCATTTTGATAATATAGAAAGGGAGAGATTTGTTTGTTCATAAGTAAGTCCAATACTAGCTACCTAGGGGAAGATCATGGGTAGGGGGAGCATACATGTAGGGGGAGTTGTACTTCATACTTCTGTTATTTTATGCTTATTATTGAACTACACTATACTTTGCTACTAATGATTTAAATGTCATGAACGAGATTTGATATTATCAAAAGGAGGAGTTTGTTGGAACCAATGGTCCGCATCTCTTTAGTTTGACAATAACAAATCTCAAGTTGTATTTAATCATACTTGTGTTAAGTATAGTGTGCTGATTTACAGGTAATGAAGAATGAGTTTTTCAATCTCTATGACCTATCGTCGAGCGTTAGCTCTACCGCTGGTGCTAGTGTCATTGGATTAAAGTGAGTGTGTAAACATTTCTCTCTGTGACCTACCGCCGGGCGCTGGCCATTTCGACGATCGTTAAATCAATTTGTCGAGAAGAAACCGCTACCACCGGGCATTAACGTTACCGCGCCACGGTATCCAAAAGTGGTGAGAATATTATTTTGGATATTTTTCCTAATTTGATAGACAGTTGGCGACACCACACAAGAAGACCTACTATCGGACACTAGCTCTACCGCTGATGGTAGCTTTTTAAAAAACATGTATAAAATCGCCCATTTTCTGAGAAAAAATAAGGAGGATTTCACATCTAGGGTTCGTCTACCGTCTCTGTTGGTACGAACCACCGCCTCCAAGTAAGAAAAAGCGAAATTTCTCCCTCCCGTTCATGATCGAAGAACTCTGAAGAGCAAAGTCTCCAACGATCATCAGCGGCTGATCGAGTGCACGAAAAACGACATTCAGAAGCCTCGATTGTGCACCGTTCTACGGAGGATTTTTTTATTTTGAGGGAGCAATTTAAAACTCATTTATTCTTATTTGTATTTTCACTTTTTTGTTCAGTCTGAGTTTGTGAGAAATCAGTCTGGGAGGTTGTTGAATTCTTCGGATGAATCTGTGGTAAATCATCTCGAGAGGATGTCTAGATCTGGGAGATCTAGTGGGTTGTAAGACCCTTCCTGAGAGGAAGGTGAAGTGTCGTCTCGTCTATATTCTTGAAAAGAAGAGAGAAGGAGACAACTTATCCTGGGAGGGTCGAAACCAATAGAGATTTGTTTGATTCATTGCCTCCGGTCTCTGGCGTCACATAGATCCCGTCGTTTTGTTGTAAACCCTTGTTTTTTGTTTTGAATAAAATTAAAGTTCTTTTATTTTATCTTGAATTCGCGGTTGCATGTTGATAGGGTTCTAAGGGGTGTGCAGAAATTCAGAGAACAAGTTTCACAGGGAAAAATGGCTATGTCACCTACCGCCAGGCGGTAGTTGTCAACCTCCCCACGATAGCTTCCAGAACAGGTTGCTCTGCCGAACTTGTGTTTTATGTGACCTACTGTTGCGCGGTTGTAGCCTACCGCCCCGCGGTAGCTTTCAAAATAGGTTGCCCTTAGAGATTTTTATTATTAATTCTGAATTTACTTAAAAATCTTATTCACCCCCACCCCTCTAAGATTGGTCACCATATCCAACATAATCCATTATGTTGACACAACCAAGAGCACCAGCATACAGAGCAGAGCAAGAGCGTACTTGATGGAGTAGTGGACATGCAAACATATATGGAGTTTTGTTGGTGAGCTTCCCAAGATAGATGATGTGTGGAGCACAATTAATTCTATAGAGTTTTTTGCCCTATTGACATGTGATATTTAGTCACTGGTTACTTATAAACATGTTATTTATTAGGCCATCGTGCCTCAGACTCTATTACCCACACACTTTTTTTACCACCCATATTATGTGATGAATACATAGTGTTACAGACAACGAGATTACTTTAGGTCTTTGCAAGTGGAATGTGTGGTGATTCCAATTTCAGACCTTTGTGAGTTTCCTCAAAACCTAGGCGAGATGATTTGAGATCTACGCCCAACCATTTCCAGTTCTCCTATGACTTTTGAATATACTATGACTGAATATCTACTTGTTCACGAGATAGGTGACATGGAATAGAACAAATGACTATTTTATTGCTTGACGGGATTTTTGTGTTACATTATGGAGGTCATGCGACATACCCAGAAGTGTATATGGAATTCCACTCTCAAACCAAAGTGTTGTGTGAGTTTGGGGGGAGATAGGTGAGATCTTCAAATCTTCAAATGTGCGGCCTTCGTTGGGTGTGAACTGTCTCTCACAAGTTACATTGAGATCATATTTATATGCAAAGAATGGAGTACCCTGCTGTCAGAAGATGGATCCCACTCTAATGCATGCGAGGTTAATGAGAGCTTGCTAGGGGGATCTACTGAGCTCATCGAGGTGATATACAAAGCTTTTTGAAGTGATCTAATTAACTACGTGAAATACGAGTAATACATTTGTTGGGAATAGTTACCTTAATGTTCCCTAGAATTGATTTGAAGAGGCATCACCCACAGCACTAAGAGCATAGTTGTATTTGGTGTTGTTTAAGCTCATCATGTGCAAGATGTTCCTTGGAACAAGGTTAGACAAGTTGTCTAAGTGATGTGATAGGTGGTCACAAGGTAGGCTGGGGGAGAGATAGAAAATCCGACTAATTCCACAGGCGTTGAGTGAAGCAAGCTCACTCAACGCCAGATACAGAGAAATGTGGCTAAGTCTACATGCGTTGAGTGAAGAAAGCTCATGCAATGTCAGATGCAAAGAAATGTGGTTAAATCCACAGGCGTTGAGTGAAACAAGCTCACTCAATGCCAGATGCCAATAAGCATCGTGTGTTATCAAGCTTCTGTATTGGCAAGCAGAAAAATCAACCAAGTCCACAGGCGCTGAGTGAATACAGCTCACTCAACGCCATATAATAGAATACATTGAGTGAATACAGCAAAGGCACTGTGTGATGTCAAAGCTTTGTCTTTGACAGTAATGAAATCTGGTCAAGTCCAGAAGCGCCGAGTGATGAAGGCTCACTCGATGCCAAAGTAATTAAGACTACAAAAATCTAGATTACGTTGAGTGATGAAGGCCCACTCAACGCCGGAGAAGAAAGTGTCGTGTTCACTCAAAGCTCAAGGAAAGAATGGATAGAAAATCTGTCTAAGTGTTTTGGCGTTGAGTCAAGTTTACTCACTCAATGCCTAGTGACAAAAAATCTGTCTAAGTGTTTTGGAGTTGAGTCAAGCTTACTCACTCAACGCCTAGAGATAGAAAATCTATCTAAGTGTTTTGACGTTGAGTCAAGATTACTCACCCAATGCCTTGTGATAAAATATGTCTGTGTTTTGGCATTGAGTCAAGCTTACTCACTCAACGCCTGGTGACAGAAAATTTGTTTGTGTTTTGGCGTTGTGTCAAGCTTACTCACTCAACGCCTAGTGACAGAAAATCTATCCAAGTGTTTTGGCGTTGAGTCAAGCTTACTCACTCAACGCCTAGTAATAGAAAATCTATCTAAGTGTTTTGGCATTGAGTCAAGCTTACTCACTCAACGCCTAGTGACAAAATCTGTCTGTGATTTGGCATTGAGTCAAGCTTACTCACTCAACGCCTAGTGACAAAAAATTTGTCAGTGTTTTGGCGTTGAGTCAAGCTTACTCACTCAACGCCTAATGATAGAAAATCTGTGTAAGTATTTTGGCGTTGAGTGATGGTTGCTCACTCAACGCATATACTAAAGAGCTTGAATTTGACTAAGTCCACAGATGCTGACGTCAGCAAAAGTCAACAAAAATTCAAAATGTGGCGGGATGGCTACAGTACAGGACAAATAGCGTCGCAGGTCTACAGGATGACTTTTCCTATAAAAGATAAAGTTACAGCTATCAACTTCAGTGGGGACCACGGGTCAAAATAGTCATTGATCAGTGGAATAGAAAAGGGGAAGTTTAGAACGAAGAGATTAGCTTTTGGAAAAGATAGCTGGACTTCATCTTCTTCCTCGTCAATATTGCAGAGCCCTGTATAAGAAGTTCAAGCTTCATATTTAAGAGTTCAAAGAAATAGTTGGTGTCATTCTCACCTGTACCAGCAAGTTCAGAAAGTTTACTTTCTGAGGAGAAGAAGAAGCAGAGATAACTGATTTCTGTAGTCAAGTTTAGCTGTGTAAAGAATATTTAGAACTGTTATTTCACCTGTCTTCACTAGCAAGTTCAGAGTATTTCTTTGAGGAAAGAGGTAGCAACAAGAGCTCACCCTTGCTGTAGCATCTGGAAGCTGAAACAAGTTGTTATCATTATCACCTACAATAGCAAGATCAGAGTGATTCTATAAAACAGAAAAGGCAGATAATGTCTTAACCTAGCTGTTACATCTGGAAGCTCAACATAGGTAGTTGTTTTTATCTTCACCACCAAAAGCAAAGTTAGAATAAATTCTGAGAAAGAAAGAGGTAGCAGCAAAGGGCTTACCCTAGCTGCAGTAGAGCAAGTCTGATAACTCCAAACAAGTCAGTTCAGTGTCTTCTCAGCTCAACCAAGCTTAATCCTGAAGATTAACTTCTGGAGCTGAGAAGAAGATAGGACTGAGCTTCTGATTCAGTGCAGGACGGAAAGGAGAAGCAAAGCAGAGTTCTGCAAGTCACTTCCAACACAAACCAAGTCAATCTGAAGGTCAGTTTCTCGCTGCTATGAAGAAGGTAAGGCTGAGAATTTCTCAGTCCAGGAAGTTAGGCATAAAGAAATTTCTCTTATGTTAAATCATATTACCAACCCACTTTCATCTTGTAGGATCCTTTTGGATCTGAGTTATAAGCCTGAAACTATAAAGGCTGAGTGGTAGGATTCTGTTGAGAATCTGAGGTATGACCTATGTGCCTAAGGTAGGGCTTTGGTCTGAGTGTAGGATCTAGTTTGGATCTAAGGTAGAGCTTTTGAGTTTGAGGTAGGAGAGTCATTCTATCTGATTTATAGGGAACTTGTGGCTGAGTTGTAGGATACTTTGGATCTAATGTAGGGCATGTGTGCCTAAGCTGTAAGAGAGTCATTCTCTCCGAGGTAGGGTTGTCCTCCCAGCTTGAGTTGTAGGACCTTTGGGCCTGAGGTAGGTGATCTTTGGTTCACTGAGTTGTAGGGCTTTGTGTCTGAGCTGTAAGTCTTGGAGGAGACTGAATGGTCCTGCGGGATCGTGTTGTAAGCTCTTAGAACCCGAGATTGGAGAACTGTCTTGTCTAGTAAGCTATTAGAAAGGTGGGAGGGAAAATGGGCGTACCGAGGGCTGATCACGAACCGAATCGAATATCTCTTCAATCGAATCCAAATTTCACATATAATGCAGAGATTTAGATATGGATTTGTTCGAATATTAGGATTCAAATTCGATATGAAATGTTGGATTCGAATTCGAATTTTAATTTTTCTATTAGGAATAATTAAATATATAATTTTTTTAAATATATATAATTTTATTTAAGTAATTTTACTATTCACGAACTATTCACGAATACTTCGAATAGGGATGAACTTATTCGGATTCGGATTCAAAAAATTATTCGAATTCGAAAATTATGAATATTTATCGAATCTTCACGAATCGAATCTCGAATTATTCATGAACTATATTATATGTTAACAGCCCTAGACGTACTCATAATCTGGGAAATTACTATAAATTATGTGTGTGCTCTTTGTCGTATCTTCAAAGCAGAAAACTGCTAACTCACAAAGCACTTAAGGAATGAAAATTAAAGATAGTCACAAGAGACTAAGAAACTTATCCCCCCTAGGTGATTTAGTTATCCTGAAACTAAAGACTTTCAACCTTTATATTTGACAAAGAAACTTTCCTATAGAAAAGTTTGAAGAAAATCAACTTCTAAATTATCACACATATTTCGAATATCATAGTATTTTATATTGTATATTTTTTTATTATCGCGGGTCACCCGATTTTCTCCTGATCCATAGAATCGGACCGCCTTAGCTCAGAGTTGGACCAAAGGCGCAAACAGTTAATGAAAAACAACAACAATGATAGGAGACTTTTTTACCATGAAAAACCCGAAAAGGGTGAAAAACCCCATGGCCGGATCTAGGTCGGGACAAAATCCACTATATAGTTCGAGGTTACAAGTATTGGAAATCTCCTTGAAGGATAACGAGTCATCTCTCTGTTACAAACTTTAAGTTTATGAAGGGTAAGCAAATAATATAAGTCCACGAAGCTTTTACAAAGTTGTCCTCTGGAGTGCTTCTTTGTGCCTTCTCCTAGAGTAGAAAATTTGTTTAAGTCATTGGGGCTTGGATGAGCATTTTTTGGAAAAAATGGCTTAAGTCAATGAAGCTTTGGAGTACGCGGAGCTTGGATGCGAGCGTCCTGAAGAGTATTATTTTGTCGTCTTCACTTGCGCACACGCACGCAGCCACGCGGGTGCTTGGCGTGGAACGTTGAGTGTTGAGCGCTCAGCGGCTAAGAGTGGGAGTGGAGCGAATTCCAAGCGGAGGAACAATCTAAGTCTCACGTTTTCGTTAGAAAATCTCAGAGCTCTCTCTACCCTTTGAAACTGCCTCTTCAAATAAAGGTCTAGGGGCCTCTTATAGTTTTTTGAAGGGATGAGGTGGTAATTGCGCCAGAGCAAATGATATCGCTCCGTTTTCGTCACCTGGATCGCCAATTTTTATAAAATGACGGGCATTCTCCCGGGCGGTCCAGGCAGCCTGGGCAGACTTCCCGGCGATGGCGGCAAGAGGCTGCGGTAGGAGGAGACGCGTGCGAGCACGCTCGCGGGGCCGCACGTGAGGCATGAGTTTTGCCCAGCCTCCATGCGCGCTTGGTCATGTTCTCCTTTCGGGATGATTTCGGCTCTTTTGAGCGTGTGCGACTCACTTGATTGGGTCGCATCGTTTGAATAGTTTCAGCCGAACTCCTGACATAGAATCCAAGCGGGTTGGTTGAAGTGGAGAGGTGCGTCAGGGATCTTATGTGATCGTAAAATACCACTAAAACTTACGGACAAGTTTTATCATACTGCAATTAGACTCGCGATGTTTTACGGTTTTGAGTGTTGGACAGTGAATTGTGTACATAAGCAAAAAATGAGAGTTGCGGAGATGAAAATTCTTAGATGAATGTGTGAATACATGAGATTGAATAAAATTAAGAATGAAAGTAACAGAGATAAGACAGGGTATCACCAATTGCAGAGAAGAAGCGAGAAGCTCATCTAAGATGGTTTGGACACGTACAAAGGAAACCATTAGAGACACCTGTTAGGCGTTGTGAGAGTCTAGACACTATGCATGTTAACTAAGAAAGGATAGACCAATAAAGACTTGGAATGAAACGGTAAAGAAAGACATGATGTGCTTAGGCATTAGTGAGATTATGACAAAAGATAGGGCACAATGGCGACATTGTGTGTAAAATTTATTTAGCCTCAATACAAATATTATGGTTAATTTAAATATTTTGCATCTATAAAAAATTATTAAAAATTTAAGTTAGTGTGCTAATAAAAAAATAGATTGCAAATAAAAATTTTAATGTGCTAATATCAATGATGTACGATTAATCAAAATAAATGCTCTATATAAAACAAAATCCTGTGCAAAATCTTTAAATTTATAAAGAACCAACATCCACAGCACCAAAGAATTGTTGAAATATGTGAATTGAAAATTTATAAATAAACAAACAATATTATATTTTAAGAAATAATTACAATAACACTAATACATATGTATTAATGTGTGCTAGCCACAAGACCTAAGTGACGTCATAACATGCACTTAAAACACTAGCAAGCAAGGCAAATTTTTCTTCTCTCTGCTAATATATAATCCGAATCCACAAAAAATGTCCCAGAAACGTGCAAAACCCATAAAAGTTTAAAAATGTGCAGCATGTCCGGCGCCTGCCCAGGTAGCACACCATTCCCCATTATCAACAACGTGCCCAAGATACATAGTGAAAATGCATTTGCACATCAAGTGTCGATGATGTGTTTTTCTTCCATCCGTTATAGATAAGCGGGTCGACAATTCACTCGGGGCAAGCATTTTTCGCACTTGGCACACATTTTCTCACTCGAGCACGCATTTTTGCGCTCAGGCCCGAATTTTCCGCTCAAGATCGTATTTTTTGGCCTATAGCGTATTTTCATTTTAAAGTTGCAGTTTTTTTAGATTTAAGATTTTAAAATATTATAACATCTATTATTAATTTATTATGTTATATTTACTTATTTATAAATTCAAGTCAACTTGAAATTTATTTATTTAATTATTTTAGAAATTATGGATATTCTATACTGTTTTAATGGATGTCTCATTTCTATATTTAGGTAAATTTGAATATGAAGACATTTTGTAAATTATAATTGAAGGTGTTTATTTTATGTATGATGATAAAAAATTATAATAATACTAACATATTGTTGCGGGTCGCCCGGTTTTTCCCCCGTTCGGAGAAATCGGACCGCTTTAGCTTGAAATCAGATCGGGCGCAAACAGTCAAAGTAAACCGCAATAAATGACAAGAAGCTTTTTGACGTAGAAAGCCCGAAAAGGGTGAAAAATCACATGGTTGGATTTGTGTCGGGCCAAAATCCACTAGTTTCTTGGGGATTATAGAGATTGATGTTTGATCTCAGAGGGCGACGGGTCGCTACTCTGTTACAACAGCAAGGTACAAAAAACAAGGGAAAACGACAAAGTTCTTGAAGACTCGATGGAAGCGCACCGACCTTGAAATGATGTTGGGCTCGCGGAACCTTGGTGGGAGCGTTCCAACTGGAAAATTCTCCAAGTCCACGAAGCTTCTGGAGGGAGCGCTCTCATTGAAGCGGAGCCTTGATGGGAGCGCTCTCACGATAGCGGTTGACGTGACTTGGAGCTTGTTGAAACCTTAGTGCAAGGAGAAGAGCGAAGAGAATTCATGAGCGGAGAATCGTCCTGAGTCCACGATCTCGCTGGAATACATCAGAGTTCTTTCTTGCCCCTGGAGTTGCTTCTCTTCAAATGAAAGTCTGGGGGCTTATTTATAATTTTCTAGAGGGTTATGGTGGTAATTACGTTGGAGAGTAATTTGTGTTGCTGAATGATGTCGCTTCGTTTCGATCATCTGGATCGCCAAATTTAGCGAAAAAGATGGAGGTCCCCCCCCCCCCCCCCCCCGCAATTCGGGTGGCTCGGGAAGGTGCTCGGAGACGACGACACGCGCGCGGACGCGCCTTGCGCGGTCACGCTGTGCATGACCCTGCGCGGCCACGCGCGCACAGTCCACTTGGGTGCAAGTCGTGCGCATGTGCAGGCCGTGCGGGGTGCTTTTGTGCGTGCCGACTGGGCGCACTTGCACGACCCGATTGGGCGCGTGCGCTGGTAAGACCACCTTCAAGGGTGTTTCTAGGGCTCGGGAAAATGTGGCTTACGGGCGCAACCGGTCTGGTCAAGCCTAGGCATACTTGATCGATATGCTCCCAGTTTGACTCAAGGATTTTTGGGAGAACCCCATCAAATACTCCCAAGTTTTTGTGGGTCAAGATCCGCTAAGCGACGAGCCCAAAAAATTATATGCTTGGTTATTTTGTCTCGAGTTTGTGGACTTAAGACCATTTCAGCATGCGAGCGTAACCAGTAACTTTGGTTTGCGGCGTGAAACATCCCCTTGGTTGGGCTTTTATGTGAGCGTTGATGTCTTGAATCTGTCTATGTCTTCTTTGTAGGCTGAAGGTTTTGTAAGGATGCCTGGACGGTGATCCTTACGGTGGACTGCTCACGGCTTGCCCTTGCTTGTTGGGCAATGTTGGTGACGCTTTGCAGGATCGTCCTTCTGTTTTGCGCTTTATGTGTTCCGATGATACAAAAGCATGTCACTTTTCACATTCTCTTTCACATGAATGTGTGGGTGTGATATTGCACGCTAACTTGCATAGTTGTTGCATAATGTTAGCGCTGATGGCGGATCCTTGGAAGTGACGTGGAGGAATGTGCTGCTCTCTTGTCTCAGCATATATATATATATATATATATATATATATATATATATATATATATATATATATATTATCTATACTATCTTAAAAAGATATATAGTGGTCTGTCAATAGCGTGAGTTCGAAAATAGAGGAAAATAGGTGGCCGTCGGATTTGACTGCTTTAATCCTCAATCGTTGGATCTTGGGCTGTAAATATCGGATTTGATTTGCATATAAAAAAATACCCAAAAAATCCCAACATTCTCTCTCCTAAAACTCGCACAGCAAAACGCTCCCCCCCCAAATTTCGGCCTCAGCCACCGCCGGCGGCGGAGCTGCCGACGGCCTGACCGGCGACCCCTAGCAGGTTCGCCGGGAGCAGGCGAACCTGCCGGCAGTGATCCGGTGGCGCTCCGGCGGGGCCACCGCCGGCGATGGCCCTGACCGTGAGGCCGACAGGTTCGCCTGCTCCCGGCGAACCTGCTGGGCGTCACCGGTCAGGCCGCCGGCGGCGGAGCCGCCGGCGGTGGGGGACGCCGACATTTCGCAGGGGGAGCAGTTTTTTTTGTTTTTTTATATAAAAATTAAAATATTAATATATAAAATATATTAAAACGTAAATTAAAATATTAATATATAAAATATTTAAAAAATGCAAATTAAAATTAATATAAAAAGTATATAAAATAGATATATTTAAAACATTAAAAATAATTAAAAAAGAAAAATTTAAATTATAAAAAATATGCCACGTCGTCCCAGGGGGCGGGCAGAGCCCCCCGGGGGGGTGCGGGCGGAGCCTGCCGGGGGGTGGGGCGGGCGGAGCTCGCTGTCGCTGGCCAGGTACTATGGCGCGTGGCCATTAGGCCGGAGGCCCGTGCCTGTCACGACAGGGGGTGGTGGGGCGGGCGGAGCCCGCTGTCGCCGGCCAGGTACTGTGGCGCGTGGCAATCGGGCCGGAGGCCCGTGACTTCACTTGTCTGTGATTTGATGTGATGTGTTGTGATTTCTTGTCTGACAAGACAACCAGCTGGTGCTTAGGAAAGTGGGTCGTTATCACTTGGGAAGCACTAGGTGGTCCTCAAGGGCAGTAAGACCTGTCTCCAACCCGATACGGGCTAAGGTTGGGGGAGGGGGTCTTACTGGATGAGCCACTATCAATTAATTAAAGTAGCTTAAAATAAATACATTATCAATTAATTAATGCAAACGTAGTTACACATCACTATTCGATTTTTGTTTAAAAAAATCATCTGTATGCAGATATCTTGTCATGTTGATGAGTTTAATTTTAGCTTCTAAAAAAATACAAATAACATGCATAATGTTGTTGTATGGAGACCGGGCGGTCTGGCGGTTTAGAGACCGAGCGGTCTGTCGGTTTCTCTCCTGCGGTTTGGTGGTTGGACTGTTACTGTGGTTATCCGGGCGGTCTGGCGGTCTCCTATGGCGACTTGTTCTCTCTTTCTTGTGGTGGTCGGGCGGTTAGCCTATTCGTCTAACCGTGCAGCCTGTTCGGCTTATTTTTATGTTAAACCGCTTACACCTGTAATTATTTAGTCCAACGTTGCTTTATTGCAATCTCTTTCATCTCCTCCATTCTATAAAAGGGAGGTTATACCTTTGTAATAGATATCATTTTGGATAATAAAAATTTTGTTACTCAAATTTTTCCGGTATCTTGTTTTCTGTTCGCACATGGTATCAGAGCCACTCGATCTTTTCCTCCTGAGTATGTGAACTTCCTCTGTCCGCGCGACCTGTCCGCGCGGCTTGCTCCTTCTTCTCGCGACCTGTTTGAAACTTGTTTCTTCCGCCTGTTTGCGCCCTGTTCGCGCGGTTTCTGTCTCCTCTTTGTCGCTGCCCTTTGTGTGCACGACCTATCTCTTCTTTTTCTCCGCGACCTGTTTTTGCGGTTGCTCTGCCTCTTCTCTCCCCGCGATCTCCCTTTATTCGCACAGCCAGTGTCACAACCCGCATTTTCACCGCATAAAATGATTTATCAGAGTAAGGGAAAATGCGCGTCATGATGCCACGTCAGCAGGGGATAACTGCAGACGCTCAGGCAGACACCTACTTAAACATGAAGAAAGATTTTTTAAGTTATTTTAAGGAAAAATCAGTTAAGTGCAGTATTTATCTGTATCCCTCGGCTTAATAGCTCATCTAGTTCACGAATCAAAATATAATTATACGCTGCGGCAACATACTTATTTAGCTTGACTCTAACATCCTACATGACTATAAACGTCCTCAAAAGACAACTCATGCTATGCAAGACTCTAAATTTATAATAGTAGTAAGGATAGCTTTTACGGTTCCTAAATATAACAAGTTAGAGTTTTTAAATGATGCAGTGCATGAAGTAATAGTAGTAGATTTTATTCTTAAAAATACCTAACATGCATTCCTAGCATAAATCCTCCCAGAGAGAAAGTAATCTACCTCCACATATAGAGAAATAAACAGCTAGCAAGTATCTAAAAGTAACAATTTTGTGGGCGCCAACAACCTGACACGAACCCACTGACAAAAAATTAAGTCTGAACCAGTAACTAAATAAACCACAATCTACCTCGCTAGGATGAGGTAACAACCACGGCCAACACTGCCGCCCAGAAACTCCAAGACTAGTTTTGCTATCTGCTACTGCTAAGAAGGTACAAATGGTGACAGAAAATTAATAAGCCAAAATAAACAAAGGTCAAAATGGGTACCAACTCAAGACCAAAAGCACTGAAGTAGAGTACAGAAAAAAAACGGGGCATCAACAGGAAAAGAACTCTTACGTGATTCGTCACGTTCAACAAGAGTACGGCGGACGCACGAGGCCATAGGGTGACTACATGAATAATTCATAAGGAAGAAATACAAAACCTTTATTGGGCACCTGTGGTCGACTCTACCCAAAAACACGGGCGAGGTGGTCACTCATGGACACACCCTCACGAATATAAAATCTGTCTAACTGCGAGGGAGTCTCATACTCTCCACCATATACCGCAGACACCCAAAAACCTGGTAGACTTCCACAAGGTACTAATAAAGGCATCAAACATTGCGGATGTGGTTTCGTCCACTAACTCCCGCAGTTAAGAAACCCAAAGAATCCACAACACATATATATCTCGAGAGTTGGCTCGTCAGATTCTACTTGTCACTTCTAGTTTCAAGACATGGTTGATCAACCCTCAGGAACGATTTGCAATCCTAGATAACTCTAATCCGTTCAATAACGAAATCTAATGTGTTTAAAGTCATCAATAAGACACTTCAAGAACGATCAAACATATCCGGACAAAATCGAGTTCACCATGACAAAACGTTACAATATCATGTGATCACTGAGAAGGTTAATCATAACAATAATTTGGAAGAATAAGTGTAGAAAATTTTAAGTAACATGAAAACATAGTCGTTACCATCAAATCGGACAAGGAGAAACGAGGGGAAACCACCACTTGCCTTGGTTTTACCGGAAAAGTCCTCTGAATCACTGCACGTCGTAGATCGGGGCAAAAGGATGCGGAGGAATCGAAATCTGAACAAGAACGGCCGAAAAAGAGGTTAGGATCGAAAAACCCTAATGAGAAATCTCAAGAAACAGAGAAGATATTACCACGATGGCGTAGCTCTCGGCGAGAGCTTCCCGGATCTATGTTCGGATGAAGATTTCGAGCACCGGAGCACCGTCGGCGGCCTCCGAAAGGTTCACGAAATATTTTCTCTCTCTCGCTCGCCGCTCTAGTTCGGGAGGAAAAGATCGGAGAAGATGAAGGAATTTTCTCTAATATGAATATGTGTATATATATATATATATATATATATATATATATATATATATATATATATATATATATATATATATATATATATACATATATATATATATATATACATATACATATACATATATATACATATACATATACATATATATATATACATATACATATATACATATACATATACATATATATATATACATATACATATATACATATACATATACATATACATATATACATATACATATATATATATATACATATACATATATACATATACATATACATATACATATATATATACATATACATATATACATATACATATACATATACATATATATATATAGGGCTGAGCATATTATTCGAAACTCGAAAGTCGCTCGAAAATCGTTCGAAAATTGATCCGAATCGGAATAGGTTAAAATTTATTCGACTCAATTTTAGTCGATTCAATTTAACTCGAATCTGATTTCGAGACGATTTCGAGTCAGCCCTGAATCGCTCGAAATATGATTCGAATCAACTTGAATTAATTAAAAAAATTATGTATTTGTTAATATATTCTTATTTTAAGATTAAAAATAATAAAATTTAAACATAAAAATGAAGGTTTTAAGTGTTTCATTTGCTAAATTTATAGGTTGTCCAATTTAATTTTGAGAAAACTATGAATAAAATGAAAAATTACTCAATTTCGAGCCGATTTAATTCGATTTCGAGCCGACCCGATTCGATATCGAGCCGACTCGATTTGATTTCAAGCCGACTCAGAATCGAGTGATTTCGAGTCGAGCTGGCTCGACTCGAAATCAATTTCGATTTCGAGTCGATTTCGAGCCGAGTTCGAGTCGAAAATTTCGATTTCGAGTCGAGTCAAAATCGCTCGAACTCGACTCGATATCAACCATATATATATATATATATATATATATATATATATATATATATATATATATATATATATATATATATATATATATATATATATATATATATATATATATATATATATATATATATATATATATATATATATATATATATATATATATATATATATATATATATATATGTATTTATAAAATGTTCTGATCAAAAACGGAGTATTTACGCCCGGGTGCGCGGAAGACAAAAATAAAAGTTTATGATAGTTTCAAATCGAAAAGTGGCTAACATGAAAGTTGTAGATCTCGTCGAGACGCACAAATTTCTTGTTAACCATTTTTCCATACGACATCGTTTTGACGCTCAAAAAGGCTCGCGAACGTAAACTACAACGGACTACACGAGAACAAGCTTACGGGTACTCGAGAGGTAGAAAACGGCTACTCGAGTAGTTCAAAAATGGCTACTCGAGTAGTTCAAAATGGCTACTCGAGTAGTTCAAAATGGCTACTCGAGTAGTTCAAAATGGATACTCGAGTAGTTCAAAATGGCTACTCGAGTAGTTCAAAATGGCTACTCGAGTAGTTCAAAATGACTACTCGAGTAGTTCAAAACTACTCGAGTAGGTCCAGAAAAATTCACTCGTGTATAGATAAAAATCACTCGAGTAGTTATAATCAGGCACTCGAGAGGTTCAGAAGGTACTCGGGTAAGAACTCAAACTACTCGAGAGAGGCAGAATTCAAAATTGCATAATCCTTAAATTTTTTACAAATATAACCAAGAAATTAAACTATATGAATGAATAGTAAAAGATATTTTTGAATAGTACTTTAATAATAAAATATTCATATTTATATATTTTTGAATAAGGAAACTACGAGATCAAAACGGAGGCTCAAACGAGCGCCGAATTGAACGAAACACACACCGTAGGCGAATACTGACACTACGAACACAACGACGAAGTCAAAACCAGAATCCGACAAGGCATTCACGAGATATTACTCTTCAAAGTACATGACGATCATAAACAATCCAAAACTTCAATCGCGCGCCGAGACTCCCAAAATGCTCGGATTGCGACGAAACTTGACGAGGAAGTCCAAAATCACTTAACTTAAATTTCAAATGCAAAATTTTCTCATTACAACAAGAATTCGGCCGACTCGACCGCACAGACGCGAAAATGCCTTAACGACAACTTGACGTTAAAAGTAACGCCACGGCGTCATAAATATGACATTGCACATTCAAATAAAATCATAGAAAGAGTCGGGGGCGTTACAGTCACTCCCCCTAAAAGAAAGTTTCGTCCCGAAACTTAACACAACTCCAAAACCAAATCAAAACGATAAAATCAAACATAATTGAAAACATAATGACATACCCAAAACTAAGAGAAGAGGTGCGGATGAGATTCTCTCATTGCTGATTCCAATTACCACGTCGCGCTCTCGATGTCTTGATTTCTCCAAAGAATCTTGACCATAGGGATGGTCTTTCTTCGTAACACACGCTCTTGAGGAGCCAGAATACGAACAGGTTCATCCACATACGTAAGGTTGGGCTGAATCTAGGGAATCGAGTCGAGGACTTGACGATCATTTCGAACACACTTCCGCAACTGGCTCACATGGAACACATCATGGATACCAGGGAAGCTCGCGGGCAAATCCAGCCTATAAGCTGGCACTCCGATGCGCTCAAGAATTTGGAAAGGTCCCACGTACCGGGGGTCTCATTTGTGGTTCCTTCCAAACCTTTTAAAGCCAGACATCGGAGAAACCTTCAGAAAAACCAAGTCTCCAACGGCAAACTCCAGATCGACCCTTCGTTGATTAGCATACTTCTCATAGCGCTCTTGAGCCACACGGAGCTTTTCTCGGATATGAGTCATGGCACAATCCATCTCCTCAAGGGCTTCCGGACCTAGCAACGGTTTCTCACCAACTTCAGCCCAAAACAAAGGAGTTCTACAACGCCTCCCATATAAGGCCTCAAACGGGGCCATCTGCAGACTCTCTTGATAACTATTATTGTAAGCAAACTCGATGAGTCTGAGACGCTCATCCCAAGCACCACCATGATCCAAAATATAACACCTGATCATGTCTTCTACGATCTGATTTACTCTTTTCGTCTGACTATTCGTCTATGGATGATAGGCGGTGGAATACCTCAAATCAGTACCTAACCCCTCCTGCAAACTCTTCCAAAATCGAGACGTAAATCTGGAGTCCCGATCTGATACAATGCTAACAGGCACTCCATGTAATCTGATGACCTCTTCAAGATATAGCTCAGCTATCTTATTCATCGAATACCCAATCTTAAACGGTATAAAGTGAGCACACTTTGTCAATCTGTCGACTATCACCCAAACAGAGTCGTGCCCACGGGGAGATTTTGGTAGACCGGTGATGAAATCCATTGAAATACTCTCTCATTTCCAACTTGGAATATCGAGCGGTGTCAGTTTACCACCAGGCCTTCTATGATCAGCCTTAACACGCTGGCACGTATAACATTCCGATACAAACTTCGCGATATCACTCTTCATACCCGACCACCAAACAATTTGCTTTAGATCTTTGTACATTTTAGTGGAACCAAAGTGGTAGGCTACACTGGAACCATGAGCTTCAGCACAGATCTTAGCCTGAATGTCGCCAAATGCGGGGACACAAAATCTACCCCGATACTTCAAGGTGTCCAACTCATCCACAGAGAAATCGGGTAGCTCTCCCTTCACAGTTCTATTTCGGAGGTGCAACAAATCAGGATCATCCTTCTGATGTGCTCGAGTAAGGGAAATCCAAGAGGGTTCTTCTGCTTCTAGACTAGCAGGCACAGTACGACTCCCAACCTCAATATCCATCAACAAGAATTCTTATACCAAGAACTGTACCGACAGATTAAAAATTTTAGCGGTCTTTCTACTCAAAGCATCGGCTACTACATTAGCCTTTCCTGGATGATAAAGAATTTCCACTTCGTAATCAGCCACATATTCTAACCACCGACGCTGGCGCAGATTTAGTTCCTTCTGAGTGAAGATGTACTTCAAACTCTTATGGTCCGTATAGATCTTGCACAGCGTGCCATACAATAAGTGTCGACACAGCTTCAGCGCATAAATTACGGCAGCAAACTCCAAATCGTGCGTAGGGTAGTTTCTCTCGTGATCTTTAGTTGTCTCGATCCATGCGCAATCACCTTACCATCTTGCATTAAAACACAACCCAGTCCGATGTGTGATGCATCAACATACACAGCATACTCAACTCCTTCAGTAGGTAAGGTTAAAATTGGAGCATTACATAATCTCTTCTTCAGCTCTTGGAAAGACTTTTCACACTTATCACTCCAAATGAATGCAGTATTCTTCTGAGTAAGTCTAGTTAGAGGAGCAGACAATACCAAAAACCCTTCCACGAATCTTCTATAATAGCCAGCCAGGCCTAAGAAGCTCCTAATCTCCTTAGGTGAAGAAGGTCTCTCTCATTCCATCACAGCAGAAATCTTAGTCGGGTCTATAGAAATACCGTCCTTGCTTACTATGTGTTAAAAGTAGCGAATAGAAAAGAACAAACGGATAGACTTTTGAATAATTGAAATTTTATTATCTAAAAAAGGTATCTATTACAAAGGTATGCCCTCCTTTATATAGAATGGAGGAGAGATGAGAGAATACAAATAAGAGATGTGGGACTATAATTTACAGCACTAAGCGGACTATACAAAACAAACCGCACAAGCCGCGCTGTTAGACAGCAGGGATAACCGCACGGCTACCACCAGAGAGGAAGAGAGACTGCCAGGGTAGACCGCCAGACCGCCCGGTCTCCAAGCCGGCTGAGACAAACCGCCAGACCGCGCGGTCTTCAACCCGCCAAGACAAACCGCCAGACCGCCCGGTCACCAACTTCAACACTCCCCCTCAAGCTGGAGCATATATATCGATCATGCCCAGCTTGTCGCAGATGTGGAAAAAGGAAGCGGACACCGGCTTGGTGAAGACATCTGCCAACTCGTTGTCAGAAGTGACAAATGGAGTGCAAATCCGTTTCTTCAATATTTCTTCCTGAATAAAATGACAGTCGACTTCTATGTGTTTTGTTCTCTCATGAAAGACCGGATTTTTGGAAATGTGTATCGCGGCCTTATTGTCACAGAACATAGGAAGAGGATAGTTGTAAACCTCTCCTAAGTCAAGCATGAGAGCCCGCAACCACTTCAACTCACATGTAGTCGATGTCATGCTGCGATATTCCGTCTCTGCACTAGACCTGGAAACGACAGACTGTTTCTTGCTCTTCCAACTCACAAGATTGCCTCCAACAAATGTGCAGAAACCTGAAGTCGATTTGCGGTCCCCTTTGTCATCCGCATAGCTTGAATCAGAGTACGCTTCAACCCTAAGGTGACCATTTTTCTGAAATAGGAGTCCTTTCCCTGGAGCATCTTTAATATACTCTAATATCCTCAGAGCAGATTGTAGATGACACTCCCTCGGAGCTTGCATGAACTGACTCACCTTGCCAACAGCATAAGAGATGTCGGGTCTGGTTACCGTGAGATATATGAGCTTGCCCACCAGATGCCGGTATCTCGTAAGATCGGAGAGAAGAGGTGAGTCATCTGTCCAAGTTTTGTCTTCTCCAACAGCCATAGGACAACGTGCAGGTTTAGCACCAGTCAGTCCTGCCTCCTTTAAAAGATCAAGAGCATACTTCCGTTGTGAAAGGACCATGGAATTGGGCTTTCTAGAGATTTCAATCCCCAGAAAGTATTTCGGGGAGCCCATATCCTTTGTGACCAGATGTTGACGAAGGTATTTCTTGGTCATCAATACCCCATCCTGGTCATCGCCAGTAAGAAGAATGTCATCAACATAAACCGCAAGAACAACAAGACCAGAGGCGGTTTTCCGAACAAACAAGGAGTGATCTGCTGAGCTTCTTGTAAAACCAATGACCGTAACAATGCTACTGAACTTGTCAAACCAGGCACGAGTACTCTGCTTGAGGCCATAGATAGCCTTCTTTAGCCGGCATACCCGTGTCTCCCCCTGAGCAACATACCCAGGAGGTTGCTCCATGTAAACATCCTCCTGCAGATCACCATAGAGGAAGGCATTCTTAACATCGAGCTGCGAGATGGGCCAATCCCTGTTGACAGCCACAGAGAGAAGAACCTGAATAGTGCTGAGACGAGCCACGGGAGAGAAAGTGTCAAAGTAATCAATCCCATAAGTTTGGGTAAAACCCTTGGCAACCAGGCGAGCCTTATAACGATCCACACTGCCATCCGGGAGAAACTTCACCACGAAGACCCAGCGACAGCCAACAACATCTGTGCCGAAAGGAGGAGGAACAAGGGTCCAGGTACCCCGTTCAGTGAGAGTAGCAATCTCCTCATCCATGGCAACTTTCCAATGAGGAATAGTAAGGGCCTCCTGGTAGGAACGGGGGGTGCCAGTGGCCGAGATAGCCAGTGCAAAAGCTCTGCGAGCAGGGGTAAGACGATCATAGGAAACAACTGCAGCAAGCGGGTGTTGGGTACAGGCCCGAACCCCTTTGCGAAGAGCAATCGGGAGATCCAGGTCAGCAGGTGTCTCAGTATCCGGAGTATCCGTGGTGGAGAGAGCTGGCCCGGGAGTAGAGAGAGATGGCAGCGGAGTGGAGGGAGAAAGCGGAGTAGAGGGTGGAGATGATGATAATGGGGAAGACGGTGGAGTGGGTGGAGAGGGCGGAACAGCAGTGGGAGCAGAGGGAATGGATGGGTTGGTATGAGAAGTAGGATCAGGAGGAGTAGAAGAGGAAGCGGGAGAGAAGTAAGAGGCATTGGCAAAGAAGGTGACATCCGCAGAGACAAATTGCTTGCGGGTAACAGGGTCAAAGCAGCAATATCCTTTCTGAGTGGGAGAGTAGCCCAGAAAGACACATTTGGTGGCACGTGGTGAGAGTTTATCACGGGTGGCAGCGGGGGAGTGCACAAAAGCGGTGCACCCAAAGATGTGTAGAGGAAGAGGAAAGGGATCCTTGTCTGGATAAAGAATGGAGAAGGGGGTAACATCGTGGAGAACTGTGGAGGGAAGGCGATTGATGAGATAGCAGGAGAGGAGGACAGCATATCCCCAATAAGAGCGAGGAACATGCATTTGAGTCATCATAGTGCGAGCGACATCAAGGAGGTGACGGTTTTTGCGTTCCGCCACCCCATTTTGTTGGGAGGTGTAGACACAACTAGTTTGACGAATAACACCATGGTGAATACAAAAGGAGGAGAGGTCGTGGCTAAGATACTCCTTAGCATTGTTAGAACGAAGGAGTTTAATAGACGTATCAAACTGAGTCTTAACCATGGAATAAAAGGAGGTCCAAACAGAGAACAGCTCGGAGCGATCTTTGAGAAGATATACCCACGTACATCGAGAGAAATCATCAATGAAGGTGACAAAATAGGAACTACCCCGACCGATGGTGAGGTTAGGAGCGGGACCCCATATGTCAGAGTGAACGAGGTCGAACGGACGGGAAGAGCCCCGACTTTGCGTTGGGGGGAAGGATGAGCGGTGATGTTTGCCAAGTTGACATGCATCACAGTTTAGAGGAGGATGATGAAGAGGGAGGTGCGGCAGGAGCTGGCGGAGAATTCGGGGAGGAGCATGTCCAAGGCGAAGATGCCATTGGAGAAGATCTATAGAGGAGGAGGAGAAGGCGGATAGAGCAGAAACGTTGTCGAGGAAGTAGAGGTCACCACTCTCAGTCCCGATAGCAATCGTCCATTGGGAGTCCGGATCCTGAAAAGCATAAGATCTAGGGGTGAATATGACAGAACACCGTAGTTGCTTGCATAAAGAAGTAACCGATAATAAATTGCACGGAAACTTGGGCACATAGAGGGTATCAGCCAGGCAGAGAGATGGAGTGACTTGAACCATGCCCGTCCCATGGACCGGGGAGGGAGATCCATCAGCAATAATGACCGGGGGCAACTGAGCATGTGTGGCAAGAAGAGAGAAACATTTAGGATTGTCTGTCATATGATTGGTTGCACCAGAGTCGATGAGCCATCTTCCACGAGTAACAACATGAGCACTACCAGAAGAGGTGACCACGGAGGCGGACAGGCTAGAGGAGGGGAAAGCCATGGAAGCAAGAGAGGAGCAAGCCGCGACGATAAGAACAAGCCGCGAGAAGAGAAAAGAGCACCAAGCCGGGCGAACAGAAAACAGGTCGGGCGGCTATGAAGGCCGCTACCAAGAAGCAGAGCAAAGCAAAGGGAAAGAAGTCGCACAGCTTGAAAAAGTCGGGCGAACAGAGGAGAACAGGTCGCATGACAAAAGATGAGGCCGGCGCGACTAGCAAGCAGGAGCGGGTAGAAGGCAACAAGAAGAGCGCGAACAGTAGCGGCTAGCAAGAGGTCAAAGGCACAGCGGGGAAGAGGTCGCGCGGACTGAAAAGGCCGAGCGAACAGAAGAGAGGAGAAGAGCAGGTGACCGCGACCAAGATGCGGGTGAGAAAGGAACAACCCGCACGGTCAGGCAGATCACAGCAGCAAACCGCAAGTATAGGGGCAAGCGGATATGGGGAAAGCAGAAGCGGACAGGGAGAAGAAGTCCGCAGCGGGTAGACACAAGCCGCAAAGACTAGGAAGTCGGAGAGGCAAGAAAGAGCAAGGAGCGCGGCGACAAGGAAACAGGTCGCTGCGACGAATAGCAGTAGGAGAAGAGAACCAAGAAGCAAGCCGCGCGAACAGGGCAGCGGACAGAAACAAGCCGCTCGAACAGGGCGGCGGACAGAAGAGAAGGCAAGCTGCGAGAGAGGTCGCGGATAGCGGAAAACAAGCCGCTAGAAGCAGAGAGCGCACAGAATCAGGAGGAAATGACCGTGTCCTCTGATACCATGTTAAAAGTAGCGAATAGAAAAGAACAAACGGATAGACTTTTGAATAATTGAAATTTTATTATCCAAAAAAGGTATCTATTACAAAGGTATGTCCTCCTTTATATAGAATGGAGGAGAGATGAGAGAATACAAATAAGAGATGTGGGACTATAATTTACAGGACTAAGCGGACTATACAAAACAAACCGCACAAGCCGCGCAGTTAGACAGCAGGGCTAACCGCACGGCTACCACCAGAGAGGAAGAGAGACTGCCAGGGTAGACCGCCAGACCGCCCGGTCTCCAAGCCGGCTGAGACAAACCGCCAGACCGTGCGGTCTTCAACCCGCCAAGACAAACCGCCAGACCGCCCGGTCACCAACTTCAACACTATGTCACAACCCGCATTTTTCTCATTAAAAAATAAATCAGAGCACGAGATAACTACGAGCTGTGATGCCACGTCAAGCAGGGGATAACTGCTGACGCTCAGGCAACACTCTAATCCTTCAAATCATAAGTTAAAATGAATAGAAAACTGATTTTTAAATTAATTGGCCGTATCCCTCGGCTCAGTGGATCAGATAGTCCACGGTTTGAAAACTATTTTTATACGTATCGGAAAAATACTTCATTTATGCTTAACATCCTAAAAGAGCGCATAAGTGTCCTAAGAGGACAACTTACACTATGTAAGACCCTAGATTTAAATTTATGATATTTATAAAGAAAACAATCTTTTTTACGCATTTGGAAAATAATGATTTAGCTTTTATAAAACATGCTGATCATGCAATACATATAGTAGTTTTTTTTATAGGTTTTAAAGTAACTAGCAACCTAGCATAAAACATTCCCAGAGAGCAAGTGAAACTACCACAAAACAGGTAAACTAGCAGCTAAGCAAAGACTTAGTATCACCAAGGAAAATCACCAACGAGCGTCAACAACCTGACACGAACTCGCTGGCGAGCATGCATGTCTGTACTACTACAAAGCTAAAGAACTACCTCAACAGGTGAGGAAAATACTGCCACAACGCAGTCCACAAGGGAACTCCTGAAATTAGCCGTTCAGCCGGCTACAGACCTGAACCTGAGGCATTCAAAAGAAGAACACCTCAGCAAGAAATAATAAAACAGGAGGCAAAGAAGCATCAGATAATAATCGAATGAAAAGAGCAGAAAGAAAAAGGGTTACCAACCCTGCAAGAGAGATGCTGAAAATCTCAGCTAAAAAATCCAAAAATGGACAAAAAATGTAAGTATAACAATCAGTAAAGTGAGAGAAATGCATCAAATGAACAGTATGAAAGGAACTAACAGTCCTAAACTTGTAAATCGTTAGCACTGGCACAAATCTCAAACCTGTGTCGGAGACTAAGAACAGTCACAACCGAACAACCAGGTCCAGGTGTCTCAAGAGTACTAAAGGGGCCGTCACAGGGTCCACACACATAGAGTTCCAACCTCTTACAGGAACCCAAAATGTCCAAAGGAGGGAATGGTGGTGGTCACGGCTCGAACTCCCCCGGTACCATACTCCCTCAGAAACACAGCTACCACATGCTAAGGATCCACGATTTGGCGCCAAAACTAGCCGACAACACCACTTAGAAACTACCAAGTTCTACAACCAAAACCCGCCGAATTATTTCCCCCTACCCGCCGAATTATTTCCCCCTACCCGCCGAATTATTTCCCCCTACCCGCCGAATTCAACTTAAAATAAATTCCGATATCATCGTAGTTTAGGCCGACTACAAGCCCTAACCTAGGAATATTTCTAATCTCACCTATACTACTCCGGCATTCTACGACAAGGAGAGTTAATAAGGCGAAATACAACCCATGGAGGCACGCAAGAGGGGAGAAATCCACTTGCCTCAAATCGATCTTGAAAACGTCCACCCAAAATACTCCACCACGTAGATCCGTCCAAAAGGGGGCACGCGGAGGCGAGATCTACGAAAAAACGGACAACCGGGGTTAGGGCCGAAAAAATCTATGGCGAAACGGTCACCGAAACGGGAAAAGCTTACCGCGATCCCGAAGCTCTCGCCGAGAGCTTTCCAACGCCGCGATCGGATCGAAATTCCGTCCACCGGATCGGCGGTGGCGGCCGCCGGAAGATTCGCGAACGAGAGGATCCGCACTCGCCTAATTTTTTTGCACAGGAGGGGGGGCTGCTGGTTCGGAGGAAGGAGAAGGGGGTTTTCTCTTTTTTTTATATATACGAGCATCTTCGCACGGGCTACGCCCGTGCTTGATGCTCTCGGGCGGCCTTCGGCCGCATCCAGACGGGCTTCGCCCGCCTGCGCACGGGCTTCGCCCGTGCATGATATTAATCGTGGGGGCGACATTGCTCGTGGGTGGCGACATTGGTCGTGGGCGATATTGTTCGTGTACGGCGACATTGTTTGTGAGCGTCGACATTGTTCGGGGGCGGCGACATAGTTCAGGGTCTGCAACATTGTTCGGGGGCGGTGACATTTGTCAGGAGTACCCGTTCTCATCTAAATATATTGGAGAAACAATAGGAATGACCTTAGTAAGTCAAGGAACCTTTTAATTTTTTCGTCTTCTTTTGAGTTTAGAATAGTAGATGCATGTAGATTTTGTTATGTTTGTCTCCAAACTAGAAACGATTTGTTGCCAAAAAAGATTGAACTTGACGGGTGCAATCGCCAAGAAAAAATTGACTCAAGTAATTAAATATGGAGGAAGAACAACCATTCTATAGGTAAGTTACTACTTAATAAATGTGTTGATGAAAAAAAAAACTATTGCTGTCACTGATGAATGTGTTGTTGAAATTACATATGAAGTGTTGATGAAATTGCCTATTTAACATATGATTGTGCTCATGAAAAAAAAACATTGCGCCCGCACCAAGGCGGGCTGCGCCGACATCTAGGCGGGCTGCGCCCGCATCCATGCGATGATTGGAAGGAAGATGAGTGTGATTGTAAAATGAAAAAATATTGAAAACCTCCTAATCTGAAGTACTTAAAATGAGCAAATGACTGACTGCATTCAGTTTTGACACTAAAGCAAAAGAGAACCCAAATTCATTTTATTATGTAGATCTCACAGCAACACATACATTGGACAGAACTATAAAACATTCATTGAACATGAGGGAGGTAATGAAATTTGAGAAAAAAACACTCAATTTTTTTTGAAAACTTGATGCTAAGTTATTTCTTTTAGGAATTCAGTAAAACAGATGGAGGGTCACATAAAAATTCTGCTTTTTCTTATACCTAATTGATGTGATGAGAACACGTCATATAATAGTGATTCAAAATCCTTGAATGGTGATACACCTACATGCTGAAATGATTAATAATCTAATGGAAATAAACCTAAACACAACATTTACTTAGTAAAGAGACTTGATTACCTAGAGAGACGAAGAAGGGCGGGGACAGAAGCAGCGCAGAGAAGAGGCACACAATGCCCTAGTTGTGCCATTGGAAAAAAAGCTGAAGTGCGGGGACGGAAGCGGCGTAGAGAAGATGCACGCGATGCCCTAGTTGTGCCATTGGAGAAAAACTGAAGACTGTAGGAGCATGAAAATGATTTGAGTAGAACATATCAAGAAAAATGATTAAGTCATTTTCATATGTAGGGCAGTTCATTAAAATACTGCAGAACATAAATGAGGTGCATTCTCAAAGCGAGGTGCAATCAAAAAAGCTCAAACAATTTTATACGTAAAAAACGCTCAAACAATCGCAGCATCTCTGTACGACTACTGATGGTTTTCTGATGATTCGGTGGATAATCCGTATAAATACAGAGATCATAAAGTTTTTGCAGCAAATCTAAATCACAACATGATCAGAACATGCATATGTATACAGAAATTCCAAATCCGTGCTCTATATAAAACGACATATGTATGCAGAAATTCCTGAAAATCATTGGACAATCTCATATCTGGGGAGCTCTGAATGATTTGAAATAGTGTTCAACAACATTTTTTTTGCAAAATAGACCTGATATGGGAGAAAAAAGATAGGAAGGAATCTGAAAATCAATTCATGGTCGGCGATGATGGTGGTGAGAATTTCATGGTCGTGTGATGCACGCCGTCGCCGGCGCCGCCGATGAATTTTGGATTCTTCGCACGGGATCTTATGCGAATGTATTCACCCGGAATACCAAGGATTCCTGCCCAAGGCAGTTCACCAAACCAGTCTGCCAGGCCGTGGCGGACACTGTGGTCTGATCGGTCTGCCTAGTCAGACCGCCCAAATCCACTTATTCTCCAACTTCAACAATTTCAATAGAACGGACTTAAATACTATTTAGTTCTTATGTGCATTTGATTATAAAATTTGTATTTTTTTTATTTTTAGCACATAAAACTACAATGACTTTTTGTGCGTTTCTTAAGTTGATTAAGATTAAACAACATTCCTAATATATATTAGAGCCAAACAACATTCCTACTATAATAACCGAAACAGTTGCATACCACAACAATTTATCAAAGCAATGCTCAACAAACGAACCACAAAAATAGGAAAACCAAAATGAATTGTAGCCTAAAAGCCCCAAATCAACCCAAATATAGAGCAAAATGAATAGAAATATTTCACCTCCAGTCCAAAGTAGGAATTTACACAACTCCTCCAAAACATGAATTTATACAACTCAAAAACAGGAGTTTATAGCTTCAGATTTATACAACTTCATATCCAAAATATGAATAGGTGCAGCAGAGGTTAAGAATGAACTGTGATGAACAGTTAACAACTAATATGTCGTTTAACATTACCAATGAGCAGCAATGTAATTCCCATATCTTGAAATTATGTGTTATATCAGTGCATGAATCAAACACCTTATGTGCAGATGTAAATACTTTTGAAAGCTAAGAAACTTATTGCTAAGTTTGAGTTATTATTTTCCTTAGCATTTCATTAAGAATGGAGAGAAGAAAAAACAAAATCATTATAATGGGGAGAAGAAATGGAATATTTGAATGGAGGCGTTAAGAAAAATGAAATCTTTAAGGTGAGAGCTAAAAACAGAATAACAAAATCTTTAACTGCGTTGAGAGAAACCTAGAAATGGAGAGAGCAGAACCTGTAAATGGAGAAGTAGGTAATGAAATCAGAAGAATTGAGAGAATAGAAACCTTTAACTGCTTTGAATTATGAGATTGCCCCGAAAATGGGAACGATAGGGTTTGCGTGAGATGTGCAGATGCGGTGCAAAGAAACCTGAAAATGGAGAGTAGAAACTGTACATGGAGAAATAGGAAATGAAATCGGAAGAATGGAGAGAGTAGAAACCTGCAACTTCGTTGGATCGTGGGAGCAGAGAGATTTTAGGTTTCTACTCTCTCCGCATCGCGAACGGGCAGAAGAGCCCCACCGGCGAGTCGAAGCAGGGAGAGGAAGGAGCCCGCGATGCTCCTATCGGAGAGCCTGGATTGCAGCGAGATTGCGGAGAGAAGAACTCGCTAGGGCACGGGAGGAAGAAATGAAAAGGCGAGAGATTCTATCGCGGTTGTGGGAAGGCATGCGGGTTGAGTTACAGTGAGAGCGGGTGGAGGGGCAACGGATCGGCGATGGTGCACCGGGGGAGATGACACGGCCGGCGGCGAGCAGCAGCGTTTGCGGACAGGCGCTGCGATGGAGAAGACGCATAGCCGAGACGGTCGGGAGTTTAAGAAGTAGGAGGTATGTGTCGTCGTGGCGCTGTGAGCGGAAGCGGCGGAGAAGAGCGGCGATGAGAAGCGTGGACGACGGAAGAGCAGGCTGCGGCACGCGGCACGCGGCAGGCGACGGGGCACGGTGCGGAGGCAGGAGGGCAAATTGGGCAGTTCCAAAGTTACGGACAGGTGAGGTTTGGGTTCCCTTATACTAATAGTATAGATAAATACTTAATAATAATAATATTAATAATAATATTATATTTATTATTAATATAACATAATATTTATTATAAATATAACATAAAGGGGGGCTGCACGATCGGCGGGAAAGGCAAAAAGGGGGGGGGGGGGGGGGCTGAATCGGTGAGAATGGTAAACCATTCTCACCGATTCCCTCTCCCCCTTTTTCTATATTTTTTTTTTATATTCTTTATATATATATAAAAATAATATTTATAATTATTATAAAATGATATAACATTATATCGTTACGGAGGGCCAAACGCGGGCCGAATCGAACGAAATTCGCACCGTAGGCGAATGACGACGCTACGAATCCAACGGCGAAGTCGAAATCGAATTCCGACGCACCGTTTTCGAGATAAAAATTTCTAAAGTTAACGGCGTACGCGAAAACATACAAACTTCAACCGCGCGCCGAGGCTCCAAAAATGCTCGGAACGCGACGAAACTTGACGAGCAAGTCTAAAATTAGCCGATCTAATTTCCTAATGTAAAATTTTCCACTCCCGACGCAAATCCCAAAATTTGGCCGGTCAAACCTAACGAACACAAAACGCGCTAACGACAAAGTCGGTAACAAAATTCGACGAACAAAACTCGGGCAAATTTCTCCCGAAGCCAAAATGCAAGCATTCCCCAAGAGGCTCCACCGAGTCACCAAACAGACTCCGGCTCGCTAGGGAATCTTGCTACCAGGCATCACCAAGCCACGCAGAGAACCTAAAGAGCTAAGAGCACGCTCTAACAACGTCACATGACCAACACGCGCTAACATAACGCTCTGACGTCATAATACGTCAAATAAGAAATTAAATAAATCACTGGAAAATCGGGGGCGTTACAGTCACTCCCCCTAAAAGAAAGTTTCGTCCCGAAACTTTACGCATAAAACACTTCTACCATAGAAGGAAAAGAAAATAACCAAGGGTTATCGAATGCTTACCGAGCACAGCTAGGAGAACAAATGAGGATGCGCCTCCCTCATAGCTGACTCCAACTCCCAAGTCGCGCTCTCCACGTCTTGGTTTCTCCACAGAATCTTTACCATCGGTATTGTCTTTCTCCACAACACTCGATCTTGCACATCCAAAACACGAATAGGATCTTCCACGTAGGAAAGGTTAGGCTCCAACTGGGGCACTGCATCCAGAACTTGTCTGTCACTTAGCACGCACCTCCGCAGTTGGCTCACGTGAAAAACATTGTGCACGCCAGGAAAATTTGAGGGCAATTTCAACTTGTAGGCTGACACACCAATACGCTCCACAATTTCAAATGGTCCCACATACCTTGGGTCCAACTTATGGTTCTTACCGAACCTCTTCACTCCAACCATCGGGGAAACCTTAAGGAATACCATGTCCCCCACAGAAAATTCCAAAACGGACCTACGCCGATTGGCGTTCTTCTCGCATCGCTCTTGAGCTATCCGAAGCTTCTCTCGAATAAGCTTTACAGAGACTTCCATTTCTTCTAAGGCATCTGGACCTAACATCGGCCTCTCACCAACCTCAGCCCAAAATAGAGGAGTTCTACATCGTCTTCCATATAGCGCTTCGAAAGGAGCCATTTGCAGACTCTCTTGATAACTGTTATTGTATGCGAACTCCATCAACCTCAAGCGTTCATCTCACGCTCCTCCGTGGTCTAATATATAACAACGGATCATATCTTCCACAATCTGATTAACACGCTCCGTTTGACCATTGGTCTGTGGATGATATGCGGTAGAATATCTCAAGTCAGTTCCCAATCCTTCTTGAAGGCTCTTCCAGAAACGAGACGTAAACCTGGAGTCTCGATCTGATACTATACTTACGGGTACTCCATGTAACCTGATAACTTCATTCAAATATAGTTCCGCTATCTTTTTCATCGAGTAACCAATCTGAAAGGGTACGAAGTGCGCACACTTTGTTAATCTATCAACAATCACCCAAACAGAGTCATGCCCTCGGGGAGATCTCGGCAAACCAGTAATGAAATCCATTGAGATACTCTCCCACTTCCAAGTTGGAATCTCTAAAGGCGCTAATTTTCCACCAGGCCTTCCATGATCAGCCTTAACTCTTTTGCACGTAAAACATTCTGACACAAACCTTGCAATGTCACCCTTCATCCCAATCCACCATGCAATCTGTTTCAAGTCCTTATACATTTTTGTAGACCCTGGATGGTAGGCCACACTTGAACCGTGTGCCTCACTGCACAACTTAACTCTAATATCTCGAAAATTGGGGACGCAAAATCTACCGCAGTACTTTAGAGTACCCGCGTCATCGATCGAAAAGTCAGGCAGCTCCCCCTTCTCAGTTCTATTATGAAGGTGCAGTAGATCAGGATCATCCTTTTGATGAAGCCTCGTAAGAGAAATCCATGAAGGCTCAGACACTTCCAAACTGCTTGGCGAGTCACATCTACCAACTGAAATATCCATTAAAAGGAACTCTTCTACCAATAACTCAGTGGAGAGATTGAAGATTTTCCCTGTCTTCCTGCTTAAGGCGTCGGCTACCACGTTAGCCTTACTCGGATGGTATAGGATCTCCACTTCATAATCAGCCACATACTCTAACCATCTGCGCTGGCGCAAGTTCAACTCCTTTTGAGTGAAGACGTACTTCAAACTCTTATGATCTGTATAAATCTTGCACTGCGCGCCATACAACAAGTGTCTCCATAATTTCAATGCATAAATAACTGCTGCGAATTCCAAGTCATGCGTAAGGTAGTTCCTTTCATGAATCTTAAGCTGTCTTGACTCATACGCAATCACTTTTCCTTCTTGCATCAGCACACAACCAAGACCCACGTGGGATGCGTCCACGTAAACGGCATAGTCTAATCCTTCCGTAGGCAATGTCAATATCGGAGCAGTGCACAGTCTATTCTTTAGCTCTTGGAACGCTTCTTCGCACTTATCGCTCCACACAAATGCTGCATTCTTCTGCGTCAATTTGGTCAATGGCGCAGATAACGTAGAGAAACCCTATACAAATCTTCTATAGTAGCCAGCCAACCCTAGGAAGCTTCTTATTTCTTTGGGTGTGGCAGGCCTCGTCCATTCCATAACTGCGGCTATCTTTTCTGGGTCGACAGAGATTCCGTCCTTGTTAACCACATGACCCAGGAAAGAAACCTGAGGCAACCAGAACTCGCATTTACTTAGCTTGGCGAACAACTTATGGTCCCTCAAGGCAGATAAAACTAGACACAAATGTTGGTCATGCTCCTCAACATTGCGTGAATACACCAACACATCGTCTATAAATACGACTACAAACTTGTCCAGAAAGTCCTTGAAAACCCTGTTCATCATGTCCATGAAAGCAGAAGGTGTGTTGGTCAAACCAAACGACATCACCAAAAATTCAAAATGTCCATGTCTGGAACGGAAGGCAGTCCGCGGGATATCTGATTCACGGATCCTTAACTGGTGGTAGCTCGAACGAAGGTCAATCTTAGAGAACACGGCACTGCCTCGCAGTTGATCAAACAAATCATCTATCCTCGGCAACGGATACCTATTCTTGATCGTTACCTTATTTAGCTCTCTATAATCGATGCACAACCTCATCGATCCATCTTTTTTCTTGACGAACAAAACGGGAGCACCCCAAGGCGAAGAACTCGGCCTTATAAATCCGTTCTCAAGCAACTCGTCTAACTGGATACGCAACTCCTCCAGTTCGCATGGGGCCATCCGGTAAGGCGCCTTGGCAATAGGACGCGTACCCGGCTCCAAATCTATAACAAACTCCACGTCTCGATCAGGCGGGAGACCAGGAAGATTAGCTGGAAAGACATCAGAAAAATCACGAACCACCGGGATCTCCTCCAAACACGGCAAACTAACCTTGGTTTCTAAAACCGAAACCAAACAAGCAAAACATCCGGAATCTAAGAGCTTTCGAGCACATACCGCCGATATAGTCGGAGAATCCTGGCGCGGATAACCGTAAACACTCCCGGGCTGACCGTTGTCCATCCTGAAGTCCAAGCGTTTACCCTTGCATTGGATCACAACATCATATCTGGACAACCAGTCCATGCCTAGGATTACATCGAAGTCTTCCAGATCCAACAGCTTCAAATCAGCAATCGCGAGAAAATCGCCTAGTAAAATCGGACAACTCTGAATACCCTGATCTGAAACTACAGATTCACCTGAAGGAAACTTGACACAGAACGCATCACCAACACGATCGAGATCCACACGGTAACGCTCTACGAAGGCCCTAGCCACAAATGAGTGGGTAGCGCCAGAATCGAACAGAACACGCGCCCAGCGGTTCTTTACCTTAAATCGTCCTATAAAATTACACACGCGACTAAGGAAGCGAACGCTCAAAACTATAACTATGAGCTAAACATTAAAACTATGGGAGAATCTAACCTGATATCACTTGCGTGGACGCCTGAGCTTCCTCCATAGAGACCACGTTCAACTTTACTTTTCCCTTGTCCACTCACAGCGGCGGCGGCAAGGCCTGAAGAGGAACTGGCTGCAGAGTAAGCTGAGCTTGCGGGCACTGATACTTGAGATGACCCTCTTGACCGCACAAGAAACAACTTCTCGCCTTCTTCCAGCAATGGGCAGCATCGTGCCCCGGCTTCTTGCATACAGAACAAAGCAAGTCTTTCTTTGGGATACCTTGGATCGCATGAATCTGCTCTTTCTTTTGAGCTCCTAATCTTTGATAGCACCTTTCCAATGGATGGCCCGGTCGGCCACAGAAACTGCATACCTCTTTGTTTCTCTTCCTCGGAGCAGCGTCAGGGACCTGAGTACTCTTACCCTCATCAGACTTTCTTTTATCTTTTCTCAGTTGTTGACCTCGATTCTTGGCGTTATCAATTGCCTCTACCTTTAAGGCAGCTTCTACCATACCAGCATAACTTGAGGTCGCATAGGCACTTGCTAATTGCTGGACGTCACTCCTTAGCCCAGCCAGAAATCGATTGCTTCTATTTTCATCGGAACTCACCAAGTCTGGGGCAAATCGGCTTAGCTTACTAAACTCGATTTCGTACTCACTAACCGTGAGCTGCCTCTGCTTTAAGTGCAGAAAATCATTCATCAGACGGTCCCTCTCGACCGATGGCAGAAACTTGCTCAGAAGTAGCTCCTTAAAGGACTCCCAGGAACACCCGTCCTTCAGACCTTCTTTCTCCCTCAGCCACCAGCCCTTTGACAACCCTTTGAGCTGATATGCGGCTAACATCACTTTCTGATCATCAGTGATCCCGGAGTATGAGAACATCTCCTCGATTGATATCATCCAATCGTCTAAGACCATGTAATCTGCCTTGCCATCATACGTCGGAGGCCTAAGTCGCTGAAACTGAGAAATAAAGGTCATCTCCGGTGGCACCACGACCGGAGGCACCAGAGGAGCGGGGGGAACAGGGACAGCTTGACCCACAACAGGGTCCTGAACTCTCGGAATTTGCCCTGCCACAACTGCTAATAAGGACTGGACCTGAGACTGCAAATCCACTACTTGCTTTGACAAGGCTTCATTGCTTTGTCGCAGACCTTCTATCATTGCACTACTCTGCGCACCTGAAGATTCTCCCTCCGATTGGGGAGTCAACCTTGTCGAAGGACGCCTCGACATTCTAATGGAACAACAAAATACTAATCAGACACCTAGCCCACCCACTAGAACCAAACAACATAGTACAAACAATACATACTTAAGTACTTGCTCATGCTGCTAACTTGCTCTGGGATTTCAATAATGATGTTATGCTTATCCTACGATGATTCACTATCAACACACTAACTCTTATGCCTAGATCGGGAATGCATGAATTTATATTTTTTTTGACTCAAAAATTATGTGTGTACACATGTCATCATGCAAATCTTTAGCTTGGCACGTTGTGCTTATGCAATGTTATGATATGCATGATTGTGCTATGCATTCTAAAAAGGCCCTAATGCATGTTATGAGCGGCGTACACATGAAAATGTTATGCATCCCATACTATATAACATTTCCATGCAACGAAAAAGAAAATGTGCTAGCCGCATTCATGTGGTGAGGTTATGCATCACATACTACATAACCCTCACATGTTGCCTCCTATGGTGGATCCATATACAAACACATAGTATGCATCTCATACTACATAATATGCCTCGTATACTTCATGTCATGCTATGAGTGTAATGTTCGTGCTTCAGCCAAGACGTGCTGATGACATATCGGTGTGTGTATGATATGACTCTAAACACCTAATACTTACAGGGACAGGTTGCCCGACAATTTGTCAAGCAACCTCCCTCTGATACCAACTGTCACAACCCGCATTTTTCTCTTTAAAAAATAAATCAGAGCACGAGATAACTACGAGCTGTGATGCCACGTCAAGCAGGGGATAACTGCTGATGCTCAGGCAACACTCTAATCCTTCAAATCATAAGATAAAATGAGTAGAAAAATGATTTTTAAATTAATTGGCCGTATCCCTCGGCTCAGTGGATCAGATAGTTCCACGGTTTGAAAACTATTTTTATACGTAGCGGAAAAATACTTCATTTATGCTTAACATCCTAAAAGAGCGCATAAGTGTCCTAAGAGGACAACTTACACTATGTAAGACCCTAGATTTAAATTTATGATATTTATAAAGAAAACAATCTTTTTTACGCATTTGAAAAATAATGATTTACCTTTTATAAAACATGTTGATCATGCAATACATATAGTAGTTTTTTTTATAGGTTTTAAAGTAACTAGCAACCTAGCATAAAACATTCCCAGAGAGCAGGTGAAACTACCACAAAACAGGTAAACTAGCAGCTAAGCAAACACTTAGTATCACCAAGGAAAATCACCAACGAGCGTCAACAACCTGACACGAACTCGCTGGCGAGCATGCATGTCTGTACTACTACAAAGCTAAAGAACTACCTCAACAGGTGAAGAAAACACTGCCACAACGCAGTCTACAAGGGAACTCCTGAAATTAGCCGTTCAGCCGGCTACAGACCTGAACCTGAGGCATTCAAAAGAAGAACACCTCAGCAAGAAATAATAAAACAGGAGGCAAAGAAACATCAGATAATAATTGAATGAAAAGAGCAGAAAGAAAAAGGGTTACCAACCCTGCAAGAGAGATGCTGAAAATCTCAGCTAAAGAATCCAAAAAGGGACAAAAATGTAAGTATAACAATCAGTAAAGTGAGAGAAATGCATCAAATGAACAGTATGAAAGGAACTAACAGTCCTAAACTTGTAAATCATTAGCACTGGCACAAATCCCAAACCTGTGTCGGAGACTAAGAACAGTCACAACCGAACAACCAGGTCCAGGTGTCTCAAGAGTACTAAAGGGGCCGCCACAGGGTCCACACACATAAAGTTTCAACCTCTTACAGGAACCCAAAATGTCCAAAGGAGGGAATGGTGGTGGCCACGACTCGAACTCCCCCGGTACCATACTCCCTCAGAAACTCAGCTATCACATGCTAAGGATCCACGATTCGGCGTCAAAACTAGCCGACAACACCACTTAGAAACTACCAAGTTCTACAACCAAAACCCGCCGAATTATTTCCCCCTACCCGCCGAATTATTTCCCCCTACCCGCCGAATTATTTCCCCCTACCCGCCGAATTCAACTTAAAATAAATTCCGATATCATCGTAGTTTAGGCCGACTACAAGCCCTAACCTAGGAATATTTCTAATCTCACCTATACTACTCCGGTATTCTACGACAAGGAGAGTTAATAAGGCGAAATACAACCCATGGAGGCACGCAAGAGGGGAGAAATCCACTTGCCTCAAATCGATCTTGAAAACGTCGAACCAAAATACTCCACCACGTAGATCTGTCCAAAAGGGGTCACGCGGAGACGAGATCTACGAAAAAACGGACAACCGGGGTTAGGGCCGAAAAAATCTATGGCGAAACGGTCACCGAAACGGGAAAAACTTGCCGCGATATCGAAGCTCTCGCCGAGAGCTTTCCAACGCCGCAATCGGATCGAAATTCCGTCCACCGGATCGGCGGTGGCGGCCGCCGGAAGATTCGCGAACGAGAGGATCCGCACTCGCCTAATTTTTTTGCGCAGGAGGGGGGCTGCTGGTTCAGAGGAAGGAGAAGGGGGTTTTCTCTTTTTTTATATATAAATACTTAATAATAATAATATTAATAATAATATTATATTTATTATTACTATAACATAATATTTATTATAAATATAACATAAGGGGGGGGGGGGGGCTGCACGATCGGCGGGAAAGGCAAAAGGGGGGGGTTGAATCGGTGAGAATGGTAAACCATTCTCACCGATTCCCTCTCCCCCCTTTTTCTATATTTTTTTTTATATTCTTTATATATATATAAAAATAATATTTATAATTATTATAAAATGATATAACATTATATCGTTACGGAGGGCCAAACGCGCGCCGAATCGAACGAAATTCGCACTGTAGGCGAATGACGACGCTACGAATCCAACGGCGAAGTCGAAATCGAATTCCGACGCACCGTTTTCGAGATAAAAATTTCTAAAGTTAACGGCGTACGCGAAAACATACAAACTTCAATCGCGCGCCGAGGCTCCAAAAATGCTCGGAACGCGACGAAACTTGACGAGCAAGTCTAAAATTAGCCGATCTAATTTCCTAATGTAAAATTTTCCACTCCCGACGCAAATCCCAAAATTTGGCCGGTCAAACCTAACGAACGCAAAACGCGCTAACGACAAAGTCGGTAACAAAATCCTACGAACAAAACTCGGGCAAATTTCTCCCGAAGCCAAAACGCAAGCATTCTCCAAGAGGCTCCACCGAGTCACCAAACAGACTCCGGCTCGCTAGGGAATCTTGCTACCAGGCATCACCAAGCCACGCAGGGAACCTAAAGAGTTAAGAGCACGCTCTAACAACGTCAGATGACCAACACGCTCTAACATAACGCTCTGACGTCATAATACGTCAAATAAGAAATTAAATAAATCACTGGAAAATCGGGGGCGTTACATACTACATGACCCAGAAAGGACACCTGAGGTAGTCAAAACTCACATTTGCTCAACTTCGCATATAGCTTATGCTCCCTCAGGGTCGATAAAACCAAACGCAAATGCTGAGTATGCTGCTCAACATTGCGGGAATACACCAAGACATCATCTATAAACACAATAACGAATCGGTCGAAGAAATCCTTAAACACCTTATTCATCAAATCCATGGAAGCAGAGGGTGTATTGGTTAAACCGAAAGACATTACCAAAAACTCATAATGTCCATGCCGCGAACGGAAAGCGGTTCGGGGAATGTCTGCCTCACGAATCCTCAACTAGTGGTAGCCTGAGCGAAGACCAATCTTTGAAAATACCGAGCTACCATACAACTGATCGAACAGATCGTCAATCCTTGGCAGGGGATATCTATTCTTAATGCTTACCTTATTCAATTCCCTATATGCGATGCAAAGCCTCATCGATCCATCTCTCTTCTTGACAAACAAGACAGGAGCACCCCACGGAGAAGAACTTGGTCTAATAAAACCACATCTCAGCAACTCATCGAGCTGAGTACGCAACTCATCCAACTCACGCGGAGCCATACGGTACAGTGCTTTGGCAATAGGAAGAGTACCTGGCTCGAGGTCTATCACAAACTCTATCTCTCTTTCAGGAGGAAGTCCTGGAAGACTATCAGGAAAGACATCTGGAAACTCTCGCACCACCGAGACATCCTCAAGATGTGGCATAACAAAAGCTGTCTCCAGAGTAGAAATAGAAACTAAAAATGCCTCGTAACCAGACTCTATCGCACGACAAGCATGTACCGCAGAAATGACAGGGGAAACACTGTCCTGAAATCCATAGACACTCATAGGTTGTCCACCATCCATCCTGAAATCCAGTCGCTTAGCCTTGCACTAGATGACCGCATCATACTTGGACATCCAGTCCATGCCCAAAATCACGTCAAAATCAGACAGATCCAAAATCATCAGATCTGCAAAGGCCAGAAAATTGCCAAGATAAATAGGACATCTCAGAACTCCTTGATTAGATATCACTGAATCACCGGAAGGAAGCTTGACATTGAAGGAGTCTCCAAATTGATCCACATCCAGGCGATGTTTATCAACAAACCTCCAGGCCACAAAGGAATGAGTGGCACCTGTTAAAAGTAGCGAACATGCAGTAGCAAACGGATAGAGTTTTGAATAATTGAAACTTTATTATCCAAAAAGAATATCTATTACAAAGGTATGTCCTCCCTTATATAGAATGGAGGAGAGAAGAGAGAATACAAATAAGAGATGTGGGACTAAAAATTTACAGGACTAAGCGGACTATACAGAACAAACCGCACAAGCCGCGCGGTTAGACAGACAGGCTAACCGCACGGCTACCACCAGAGAGAAAGAGAGATTGCCAGAGTAGACCGCTAGGCCGCCCGGTCTCCAAGCCGGCTGAGACAAACTGCCAGACCGCGCGGCCTTCAACCCGCCAAGACAGACCGCCAGACCGCCCGGTCACCAACTTCAACACTCCCCCTCAAGCTGGAGCATATATATCGATCATGCCCAGCTTGTCACAAACATGAAGAAACGAGGCGGAAACTGGCTTGGTGAAGATGTCAGCCAGCTCTTTATCAGAAGTGACAAAGGGAGTGCAAATTTGTTCCTTTAAGATCTCTTCACGAATGAAATGACAGTCGACCTCAATGTGCTTTGTTCTTTCATGGAATATCGGATTTTTAGAGATGTATATGGCGGCCTTGTTATCACAGAACATAGGTAGAGGATGGTTGTAGACCTCTCCTAAATCTAGCATGAGAGCCCGCAGCCATTTTAACTCACAAGTGGTCGATGCCATACTGCGATACTCAGCTTCTGCACTGGACCTGGAGATAACAGACTGCTTCTTGCTCTTCCAGCTCACCAGATTTCCCCCAACAAAGGTGCAAAAACCTGAGGTTGACTTGCGAACCCCTTTGTCATCAGCATAACTTGCATCTGAGTATGCTTCAATCCTCAGATGACCATTCCTCTGAAACAGTAATCCTTTCCCAGGCGCTGCTTTGATATACTCCAAGATCCGTAAGGCAGACTGTAGATGGCACTCCCTAGGTGCTTGCATGAATTGACTCACCTTGCCCACAGCATAGGAAATATCAGGCCTGGTCACTGTGAGATATATGAGCTTACCAACCAGACGCCTGTACCGCGAACTATCTGAAAGAGGAGGCGAATCATCTGTCCATGTTTTGTCTTCTCTAGTTACCATGGGGCATCGGGCAGGTTTCGCTCCAGTCAATCCTGCCTCTTTTAAAAGATCAAGGGCATACTTACGCTGAGAGAGAACTAAAGAGTCGGGCTTCCGAGAGATTTCGATCCCCAGAAAGTACTTTGGAGAGCCCATATCTTTTGTGATCAGATGTTGGCGAAGATGACGCTTTGTCAGGGCTACCCCTTCCTGGTCATCGTCAGTGAGAAGAATATCATCGACGTACACAGCAAGAACAACCAGCCCAGAAGGAGTTTTGCGAATAAAGAGAGAGTGATCGGCAGAGCTTCGCACAAAACCAACGGCCGCCACGATCCCGCTGAACTTGTCAAACCAAGCTCGAGGTCTCTGCTTGAGGCCATAGATTGTCTTCTTCAGCCGACATATGCGTGTCTCCCCCTGAGCAACATACTCAGGAGGTTGCTCCATGTAAACAGCCTCATGAAGATCACCATAAAGGAAGACATTCTTGACATCCAGCTGGGAAATCGACCAATCCTTATTTACCGCCACAGAGAGAAGGACCCGGATAGTGCTGAGACGAGCCACGGGGGAGAAGTGAAAGATATTGTACCTAAACACCTAGAGGGGGGTGAATAGGTGACTTGAATCTTTTTAACTTTTTAAGGCAGCAATCAGATTTTATCTCAGAGTTATATCTATTTGTACAGCAATCACACAACAATCACAGAATATCACAGCACACAGTAGACACACAGTTTTATAGTGGTTTCCCAAGGTTTGGGTACATCCACTTTCCCCTTCGCCTATCTAGCAGTGTACTAGATTCGGCCAAACTCCTCCACTATCTCAGAACCCAAAACAGGTTCCTACACCTCAGGCCCAAGGCCCTACAACTCAGCTTCTTCACAAAGCCTACACTCAGCCACCAAGGCCTACACTCAGCCACCAAGGCCTACACTCAGCCACCAAGGCCTACACTCAGAGATTTCAATCTCTTACACTCAGGCACTCAAGCCCTACACTCAGCCTTTATAATTACAGGCTTACAAAGACTCAGATCCCTAAGGATCCTACAAGATAAAAATGAATACAAATATTGTAACTCAACAACTTAGAGTAAAGAGAGAAGTGTTGTGAGTTTCTTGATGAGTTCTTGGAAGAACTCAGCTGAAATCAATCTGACTTGGCTTTCTTCAAAGCTTCTTGAATGTAGAACTCAATAAGATTGACCTCTTCTGCAGTTGATCCTTGATCTCTGCTACTTAAGATTCAGAATAAATCTAAACTCTTCTTCTCAGTCTGGTTCCAATGACTGATTTCTTGGATGGAGCTCTCTCTCCAACTTCTTAGATCTTCACTAGATTCTTCAAGGAATAGCTGGATCTTCTTTGTATATTGATCACTTGTACTTGTGTTCAATCAACAACCTCAACCACAGTTTCTGTAGACTGTATAAGCCTATTTATAGGCCTTCTTCATGGTAACCGGCTGGTCCGGTTCATAACTAAATTCTGACAACTCTGACAGGTGCAGTAGACCGGCTGGAATGGCAGCTGTCAAGTCATCCAGTCAGTTCTTGAAAACTCTGTAACTGTCTGGAAGTGTCGAGACTGTCTGTCTTTAAGTGTCGACACATATAGACCAAGTGTCGACACAAGTTGTCTAAGTATCGACACTAGCCTACAAGGTGTCGACACAACTCCTTGTGTTGTAGATTTTATAGCTCGACACTGCTTCTTCTTCATGTGTCGACACTGATAATGTGTGTCGACACAAGTCCTTGTACTTCAGTATTTTGCTGAATTCTTGTAAGTGTCGACACATCTCCTTTGTGTCGACACATCTTCATATGTTGAATCTGTTAAGTGTCGACACTTCTTCTTGGTGTCGACACATGTCTTCAGTGTTGATACTTGCTGAGTGTCGACACAGCTCCTTGTGTCGACACATTCTTCTTCTGTCGAGACTCTGGCTGAGTGTCGACACAACTCCTTAGTGTCGACACTTGTACTTAGAATTTTGCTGATCTTTGCTAAGTGTCGACACAGCTCCTTGTGTCGACACTTTCTTCAAGTGTTGAGTCTTCAGCTAAGTGTCGACACATTCTTTCTTGTGTCGACACTTTCTTCAAGTGTTGAGTCTTCTGCTGAGTGTCGACACATCTCCTTGTGTCGACACTTATCCTTAGTCTCTGCTGACTTTTGCTGAGTGTCGACACAGCCTCTAAGTGTCGACACTTTCTGATGTAGACACAGTTCTTCTAGGTGTTGACACTGCTGTTAAGTGTCGACACTGCTTCACTGCACTTTTCTTCACTGAGTGTCGACACAGCTCCTTGTGTCGACACTTTCTGTCTGGTGTCGACTCAGCATCCCTGGTGTCGACACAATGACTCCAAGTGTTGACACTGCTTGCCTGGGTGTCGACACAAGTCTTCTTAAGTGTCGACACTTTCCCTCTGGGTGTCGATACATGGACTTAGAAACTTTTTCTTCTTTCATGTAAATACTTAGCCTGCACAAGTAAACTCAAAACATATCAAATACATTTTGATGTATATCATTGAGTTGGGTGAGGCTTCTTCAAATCATGTACATTAGAACCAATGTACCCAACAATCTCCCCCTATTTGGAGAAGTCATAACCCTTAGTCAATGATATACACCATTCATAATAAAATTATAACATGATGTAAAACAGGAATATATAATCAGGGCAACCATAAACATGTATCAATCAAACATGGATACAAAGACATAATCTCAGAACAACTATGAAATAAATTTAACACACAATAAATTTATCACACAACACATTGTTCCAATACTTTGTTATATTCATATTTCAAAAGTTTACAGAATGTTTATTATCAAAAGATTACATAGTAAACTTAAGAAAATTTCTATGCTACTTTTGTTCAGCCTCCTTAATTACTATGCCCTTCCCAGATTGTACTTTGGCTTGTACTGAGGCTTCAGTGTCTTCAACAGCAGCAGGCTTTTTCCCTTTAAGCTCCTTCTTCTTTAGCTCTTCAGCTTTGATCTTTTGCCTCTCAAAATAATGATAAGGCTTGGGAAAGTACTTGCTAGGCTCCTGGGCAGTAGGAGGTAGCTTTCCCATCTTGGCCTTTCTTTTATATTGGACTATAGCCTCCTGCCTTGTCTCATGCTTTCTCCATTATGATTCAGAAAACCACTTGTTCCTGTCTTGCACATTATCTTTTGCAGCTTTCCAGGCAGTCAAAATAATGTTCCTAGAGGTGGGACTCCACTGCTCAAAGTCAGGTCTTTGTTCAGCTTGTTCCCTAAACCTCTTTTTAGACAATCTGATTTCTTCTTCTTTCTGCAGAGCCTCTTGCATAGCTTCAGATATTGGCTGAACAACCTTCTCTATAATGACATTGTCCTTTCCCCCAGGTGGGTTATACATGGACTGTATGTCAGCATGAACCATATCAAAATCTGGTGGAGGATAGATAACTTGAGCTACTTCAGGTTGCTCACCTCCAAGATATGCAGGGTTAATACGAGATTCTGCAACATTATCATCATCACAAAGAGGAGGATATCCAAGAGTTGCTCTGATAGAATTAGATATCCACTTAGCATGATCAGAGCTGGCCTTGACTAACACTCTCTCCCTCTTTATGACTTCTCTTTCTATGTGATCTCTGACATCATCTTTTTGAAATCTAACCTGGTTATCCAAATAATTGACTCCATCTTTAAAATAAGGTTTCAACCTTTGGAGTTTGTCAGTGATGATCTTTTGAGAGTCTAGAATGGCAGTCTTAACAGCAGTTATTTCTTCTTGGAATACTTTGTCAAATTCTGCTTTAGCAGCAGCAGGAGAAGTAGGCAAGCCAGCAGCTATGTTCTTCATCTCTGTAACAATTGCATTATGGGAAGCAGTTAAGTTATCATTCATTCTGATTTGGTTCTCAAGAACATATCCTTACTTCTGTGCAATGTCATCTACTTGAGCTTTGATCTTTTCTTGATGAGTAGCCAAGTACACCACTGCATTCCCTCCCTTGTGGAAGCAGTCTGTCATCTCCTTCTTATTAAGATTCATCTCAAATCTTATTGACTTTATATCCTGGGCAAGATCAAACTGTAGTGATTTGTGCCCCTCATCCACATAAGTTTCAATAGCTTTCCTGTGTTCATCCAGTTTAATCTGCATAGCAACCATCAGTGCACTATAATCAACAGTTGGTGCTGGCTATGATATAGGCTGTGGTGCAATAGTTTGCAATGCCTTTTTATAACTCTGGCTCCTTCTTTTGAATACTTGAAACTTCTTTTTCTTAGCCCTTGTTGTCTCCTCATCTTCAGAAGCTGAAGTGCTGGCAATATCTACCCTCTCCTTAGGGCTTTGAGGTAACTCCTTCTGCACTTCTGGTGCCTTCTCAGTCTCTTGCCTTGCAGGCTCTTCAACATGTACTACTTGCTCCCCCTCAACTGGAGCATTCTCCCCCTCAGCAGCAGTTTCCTTGTCAAGATCTGCTTGATCTAGATTGAGGAAGAGATCTTCCATAGTGAATTCTTGGGGTGAATGAGCTGGAGTAACTCTGGGCTCATCTACCACTGGATCGATACAACTTCAACTTCAACAGATGTGTCTTTCATGACAACATCTGAGACTTGACTATGAATCTGTGGTTGCTGATAAACATCAGACAAATCAGTATCCTCTAAAGGAAAATCTAAAGCATTAAGCTCAGTGATTACCTCTAGAATGATGTTGGTTGCTTGCTCACTCTCAAGAGGAGTTGGCTCTTCCACAACTAGTGGCTCCCCCTGGATGTGATCCTTGAGAAAACAACTTGCTCTTCACTCCCAGAGCTGCTAGTGGAAACCTGAGCCACTAGAGCAGTTTTCCTCTTCTTCTTTTGAGGTGATACTTTCTCAGGAATGATCTTCTCAGGGGTTGGCATCTCCTTAGACAACACCCTGTCCCATCTAGAGAATATCCTCATATCCATTTTCCTCATATGATTTATTTTTGTTCCAGGAGCTTGACTCATTACCTCTGGAATACTTCCAGCAAGGTATAGACTTAAGATCCTGCCCAAGTTGGGCTTCTTCAGGCTTTCCTTGATCTTCTCAAAGATCACTACAGACCAGTCAGTTTTCAGATTGAAGATTATCCTGGTCATAATGCTGAACATATGGGCAGTTACCCTATCATGCCCTCCAGGTTTGCTTAAAATCACTTTGCCAACAATTTCTGACATGAATTTCCCTTGGCTGTTCATGCCTTTTCTATTGAAAACAGATCCAATTTTCATTTTAGAATCTAGTCCACACCAAGTTAGAGCTTCTCTGGTCTTTGAAGCAGTAACTTCATCTTCTTCTTTAGTTCTTGGTAACTATATTACTTTTCTCAGACTTTTTGGAGAGACCTTTACTTTTTCACCATGGACCATTGACTTGATCTTGAGTCCAGTGTCGTCTAGGGTTGCTCCATTAAGGAATTCCAGTACTTCCTTCTTCCAGATCTTTGTGGGTTCAGAAACAAGAAATTCCAACCCTGAGTCTGCAACTAGGGTTATCACGTTCTTGATCTCTGGGTCTGCATCCTCAAACGCTTGTCGCACCAGTTCGTATCCTTCATTGACGTTCTCCTCGAGCTTTGGCGCCATTAGGGTTTGAAGAATTTGACTGGAGAGAAGAGAGGTGTCGACACACAAGTTTGGTCTCGAAACTTTTGAAAGCATGTCGACAAACTAAGGCAAAATCTTATTTATACCTTTCTAAGTTTGAAGATGAAAAGGCGGGCAGCTAACTTCAATTGTGTCGACACTGTTGATAAGTGTCGACACTGACTTATAATGTATCGACACATATGTGTCGACACAAGTTTAGTCAACAAATTATATGTGTCGACACTTGTTTATGTGTCGACACCACATAACTCGACATTTAGTCGAGACTTTACTTAGATAATTCTGAGTAAAATCTATGTGCCGACACCACCTTGGATGTGTCGACACCTACTTGTCATGTGTCGACACTAATATTCTGAAGTGTCGACACCAACTTCCTAGATGTGTCGACACCTTTTCCCTGAAGTGTCGACACCAATTTTTTGTGTCGACACAGATATCTCTGTGTGTCGACACCTTTTTACTTAGCCAATTTTATAAACTTATTCTAAGTTTATCATGCCTAGTTCAATTTTAAACCTATTGAACTTAGTTTCTTCTAGGGGCTTAGTATACATATCAGCTAGTTGATTATCTGTTTTAACATATTCCAGTAAAATATCTTCTTTCTCTACATGCTCCCTAAGAAAATGATATTTTATTTCAATATGTTTAGTTCTACTATGGGAAACAGGATTATGTGCAATTGATATAGCACTTGTAGAATCACAAAAGAGTGGAGTTCTACTTACCTGAATTCCATAGTCCTCAAGCTGATGTTGTATCCAAAGAAGTTGAGTACAGCAACTTCCTGTAGCCACATATTCTGACTCTGCAGTGGAGATAGCCACACTTGTTTGCTTTTTGCTACTCCATGAAATCAGTCTTCCACCTAGGAATTGACAGGTTCTAGTTGTGCTTTTTTGTCTTCTTTGCATCCTGCAAAGTCTGCATCTGAATAACCTGTTAGTTCAAAATCCCCATTCTTAGGGTACTAGAGGCCTAGATAAGGAGTGCCCTTTAGATATCTCAATATTCTTTTGACTGCTGTCAAATGAGACTCTTTAGGGCAGGCTTGATACCTTGCATAGACACATGTAGCATACATGATATCTGGTCTACTTGCAGTCAAATATAATAGGGAGCCAACTATCCCTCTATACAAAGACTCATCTACAGGTTTCCCTGCATCATCCTTGCTAAGAGACATACTTGACCCCATAGGAGTCTTCATGGTACTGGATGAATCCATACCATACTTCCTTATGAGTTCTAGGGTGAACTTGGACTGGCATATGGATAAACCATTCTCAGTCTGTCTTATTTGGAGACCCAAGAAGAACTTTAGCTCTCTCATACTACTCATCTCAAATTGACCTTGCATTAGTTTTGCAAACTTTTTGCAAAGGCTACTTTCAGTAGGCCCAAATATTATGTCATCTACATATATTTGGACTCGTATTACTTTGCCTCTGGATTCTCTAAGGAATAGAGTCTTGTCTATTTTCCCCCTTGTGAACTTATTCTCAATGAGGAAACTAGACAGGGTTTCATACCAAGCCCTAGGTGCTTGCTTTAACCCATATAAAGCTTTCCTAAATCTATAGACATGATTAGGTAGAGTTGAATCAACAAAACCTGAAGGTTGTTCCACATAGACTTCCTCTTTTAGATTACCATTTAGAAATGCTGACTTGACATCCATTTGGTAAACTTTAAATCCTTGAAAGGTTGCATAGGCCAGGAACATCCTTATGGCTTCCAGTCTGGCTACTGGAGCAAAGGTTTGATCAAAGTCAATACCTTCTTCCTGCCTATATCCTTTAGCAACCAATCTTGCTTTGTTCTTAATGATGACTCCATGCTCATCCATTTTGTTCCTAAAGATCCACTTGGTTCCAATTATGTTGTGGTCTTTTGGTTTAGGAACAAGCTCCCAGACCTTGCACCTTTTGAACTGATTCAGCTCTTCTTGCATTGCCTCAAACCAATGAGGGTCTAGGATGGCTTCTTCAAACTTTTTTGGTTCAACTTGGGATAGGAAACTGGAGTAGATAGCAGCATTCAGATTTCTGCTCCTTGTTTGTACCCCTTGTCTTGGATCACCAATGATTTGTTCTGCTGGATGATCTCTTAGATGCCTATTGGCTGGAGGCATCCTGACTTCAGGTTGAACTTCTTCATCTTGCTGTACTCCTTGTACTTCTTCTGCATTAGGTACATGTAGTACTCCCCCTGGACAACAGCCACTATCTTCTACATGTTGTCTTGCAGTAGGTTCTTCTTCTATAGTGAGCTTGTCCATCTTCTTTGTTATACCTGTGGGGCTGCAAAGACTACTAGACAACTCATTGTTAATAAGTCTAGTTTCATCAAATACTACATGTACAGATTCTTCTACAACTTGTATAGTCAAGTTGTAGACTCTATAAGCCTTACTGTTGTTGTTGTACCCAACAAAAATTCCCTCTTGGGACTTGGCAGCAAACTTAGTCAAGTAAGACTTTCCATTGTTAAGTATAAAGCACTTACAACCAAAGATCCTGAAGTAGGATAGGTTTGGTTTCCTGCCTTTCACAACCTCATAGGGGGTCTTGTTGAGGCTTTTAGTTATGGTAGCCCTATTAATAACATGGCATGCAGTATTGACTGCTTCAGCCCAGAAATATTCTGGTAGTGATGTATCACTTAATAGGGTCCTACCAGCCTCAATCAAGGTTCTATTCTTCCTTTCTGCAATGTCATTTTGCTGAGGTGTTCTTGGTGAAGAAAACTCTTGAAATATTCCAAATTCTTCACATAGTTTTGTCATGCTATCAGACTGAAATTCAGTACCATGATCACTTCTTATCTTGACCACTGTACTGTCTAGTTCATTCTGAATTTGCTTGACAAAGCTATAGAAGACACTAGGTGTTTCAGATTTCTGTCTTAGGAAGAACACCCAGGAAAACCTTGAGTAGTCATCTACAACTACAAAGGTATAGACCTTCCTACCTAGGCTGTGAACTGGCATTAGACCAAAGAGATCCATATGCAAGAGGTATAAACACCTCACAGCATCTTTGTTTTCAATGCTTCTAAAGGTGGATCTAGTCTGCTTGCCCTTTTGACAAGCTGAGCAAATACCATCTTTAATACACTTAACTTGAGGACCATTCCTCACTAACGCTTTACTAAAGAGTTTGCCAATTGTCTTGTAGTTTAGATGGGCTAGCCTCTTGTACCATTTGACACAATGAGAGACTGTCTCATCAGCTACTAGACACACTGGAGAACCATTGTTCTCAACCATAATGTCTAAGCAGTAGACATTTCTTTTTCTATAACCAGTCAAAATGATCTCTTGATCATTTGACCTCCTGATATGACAACCATCTTTCACAAATGAGATGTCATATCCTATATCACTCAATTGACTTATACTAATAAGGTTATGTTTCAAACCTTTAATATAGGCCACTTGAGTAATTGTAATAAAGGAGTTAGAAATGTTACCAAAACTCTTGATGATCTCTTTTTCAGATCCACCAAAGGTGACTTTTGGATCATCCTTGATAGGTGTGTAGTACTTTAGTAAACTCCTTATTCCAGTCATGTGTCTGGAACATTCACTGTCCAAGTATCATATTGGGGCATGGCCACTTGGACTCACCTGCAAAACAGATTAGTGAACCTTAGAAGCCAAAGAATTCTTGGGTCCTTGGTACTGGTTAGTTTGCATCCTAACAAAGCTACCTGCAGGTTTTCCAACAGCCAGTTTGCTACTCACTTTGGCACTAGTATTGTGCCAACAGTCCATTGCAAAGTGGCCTACCTTGCCACAGCACCAACACTCAAACTTATTGTACATTTGCTTAGGTACTGTCTTTGCTGTTTTATCTACAGCTGACTTATTGAGAGTTGGGGCTTTGCCCTTGGACTTGGACTTGGATTGAACAGTCCTTGCAGGTCTAGTAAATCTCAGTCCAGCTTTACCTTTGTGATAAACAAATTCATCAATTAAGGGTAGAACTGACTTAGGTTTAGAAAACCTAGCAACTAAGTATTTCTCCTTCTGAAGATTAATCTCCAGACTCTTGATTTGATCATTCTTAAATGATATAGTACCCATCTGAATCACAGTTATGTGCTTCAGTCTGGCTATCTCATTAAGCTTTTGATCAAATAACTTCTCAAAATCAGTTGCAGCAGCTTTGAGATTAGCAATTTCCTTTGCCTGACTTTTGGCTAGGGACTTGCTCTTCTTATAAGCTTGCAACAGAACTTTATATTCATCTATCAACTGATGAATATCCTCTTCAGACTCAGATGCACTCTCATCATTTGATGATGATGAATCTGATTCTGTACTGGCACAAGAAATTGAACTAAAAGAATAATGTTGTACATTACTGGGTCCTGGCTGCTCCAGGATTTTGTTACTTTCTGTCAATGTCATTAGTCCTTGGTACTGACTGTCCTCTTGTTCATATATAGAGTTCATGATCTGAATGAACTCTTCTTCTTCTTTCTCAACAAACAGTCCTATATATGCCTCAGCATCTGACTCAGTTTCTGATGAAGAGATATCTGATAGGCTCTTGTCCTTTTTGGCAACAAAAGACTTTTCCTTATTGCCCTTGTATTGAGTCCTTTTCTTGTCACTAGACTCCTTCCTCTTCTCTGGACAATCTGCAACAACATGTCCTTGTCTATTACAGCAATAGCATACTATTTTTGAAAGAGTTGTCTTGCTAGACTTGGTCTTTTTCCTGTCTTTCTTTGAAGACTTTTTATTCTGATAATAGTCTTCTTTACCCTGTGAAGTAGATGCCCTTGTCCTCCACTGTTTCTTCTTTAAGAACTTCTGGAAATGTCTTGTGAAGGCAACAAAGTTCTCATCACTTTCACTGCTTTCAGACTTTCTACTTGCTGACTCATCTGATTCAGTTTCAGCTACTTTTGGTGGTGGAGAAGGTGACTTACTTCTATACTTTCTGGGGGCTTCTGTCTTGAAGGCCACTGTCCTTTCTTTGTGTTCACTTCTTGTTGATTTCTCCTCTTCTTTCATCACCATTAACTGCATTTTATAGGACAGTAGTTTGTCAAATAGTGTTGGTGGAGGAATTTCTGCCAACTTTGTCATTTCCCTAATGGCACAGATCTTGGTGTCCCAATCTTTTGTTAGGAACCTTAGAAACTTATCATTGAGTTCATAATTACTTAACTCTCTGCCATAGGACATGAGCTCATTCACAATCCTGTAGAACTTCTTATAGCACTCAGTTATGCTATCAGCCTTACCTTGTCTAAACCTTTCATATTCTTGGTTTAGTAAAGATTTTTTGTCTTGCCTCACTTCTTCAGAACCCTCCATGTACACAATAAGAGTATCCCACATTTCTTTAGCTGTCTTACAGTGTATTAGATTCTGAAAAGTTGCATCATCTATGGTACTTACTATGATGTTCTGAGCCCTCTTATCCATAGTGGCTAGAACAATTTCATCATTTATCATTTCAGAGAAATCCTTAGGTGTTCTATGATTTGCATCTAAGACTGACACCTTCATGGGCACATATGGCCCTTCCTTCACTGTGATATAAATCCTAGGGTCTGAGGCTTCCATAAACAGTCTCACCCTTTCCTTCCAGATACCAAAGATCTCTTTCCTACATATGGGTAGCTTCATGGATCCCAATTCCTTGTGATTCTCAGTGGAACCCATGGTTCTTGATATTCTTGATTCTGTAATTGACTTAGACTGAATCTGCCAACAGGATCTACTCAGACAGTTATGTCCCTTTTTGAGTAACCTGGCTCTGATACCACTTGAAAGATATTGTACCTAAACACCTAGAGGGGGGGTGAATAGGTGACTTGAATCTTTTTAACTTTTTAAGGCAGCAATCAGATTTTATCTCAGAGTTATATCTATTTGTACAGCAATCACACAGCAATCACAGAATATCACAGCACACAGTAGACACACAGTTTTATAGTGGTTCCCCAAGGTTTGGGTACATCCACTTTCCCCCTTCGCCTATCTAGCAGTGTACTAGATTCGGCCAAACTCCTCCACTATCTCAGAACCCAAAACAAGTTCCTACACCTCAGGCTCAAGGCCCTACAACTCAGCTTCTTCACAAAGCCTACACTCAGCCACCAAGGCCTACACTCAGCCATCAAGGCCTACACTCAAAGATTTCAATCTCTTACACTCAGGCACTCAAGCCCTACACTCAGCCTTTATAATTACAGACTTATAAAGACTCGGATCCCTAAAGATCCTACAAGATAAAAATGAATACAAATATTGTAACTCAATAACTTAGAGTAAAGAGAGAAGTGTTGTGAGTTTCTTGATGAGTTCTTGGAAGAACTCAGCTGAAATTAATCTGACTTGGCTTTTTTCAAAGCTTCTTGAATGTAGAACTCAATAAGATTGACCTCTTCTGCAGTTGATCCTTGATCTCTGCTACTTAAGATTCAGAATAAATCTAAACCCTTCTTCTCAGTCTGGTTCTAATGACTGATTTCTTGGATGGAGCTCTCTCTCTCCAACTTCTTAGATCTTCACTAGATTCTTCAAGTAATAGCTAGATCTTCTTTGTATATTGATTACTTGTACTTGTGTTCAATCAATAACTTCAACAATCTCAACCACAGTTTCTGTAGACTGTATAAGCCTATTTATAGGCCTTCTTCATGGTAACCGGCTGGTCTGGTTCATAACTGAATTCTGACAACTCTGACAGGTGCAGTAGACCGGCTGGAATGGCAGCTGTCAAGTCATCCAGTCAGTTCTTGAAAACTCTGTAACTATCTGGAAGTGTCGAGACTGTCTGTCTTTAAGTGTCGACATATATAGACCAAGTGTCGACACAAGTTGTCTAAGTATCGACACTAGCCTACAAGGTGTCGACATAACTCCTTGTGTTGTAGATTTTATAGCGCGACACTGCTTCTTCTTCATGTGTCGACACTGATAATGTGTGTCGACACAAGTCCTTGTACTTCAGTATTTTGCTGAATTCTTATAAGTGTCGACACATCTCCTTTGTGTCGACACATCTTCATGTGTTGAATCTGTTAAGTGTCGACACTTCTTATTGGTGTCGACACATGTCTTCAGTGTCGATGCTTGCTGAGTGTCGACACAGCTCCTTGTGTCGACACATTCTTCTTCTGTCGAGACTCTGGCTGAGTGTCGACACAACTCCTTAGTGTCGACACTTGTACTTAGAATTTTGCTGATCTTTGCTAAGTGTCGACACAGCTCCTTGTGTCGACACTTTCTTCAAGTGTTGAGTCTTCATCTAAGTGTCGACATATTCTTTCTTGTGTCGACACTTTCTTCAAGTGTTGAGTCTTCTACTGAGTGTCGACACATCTCCTTGTGTCGACACTTATCCTTAGTCTCTGCTGACTTTTGCTGAGTGTCGACACAGCCTCCAAGTGTCGACACTTTCTGATGTAGACACAGTTATTCTAGGTGTCGACACTGCTGTTAAGTGTCGACACTGCTTCACTGCACTTTTCTTCACTGAGTGTCGACACAGCTCCTTGTGTCGACACTTTCTGTCTGGTGTCGACTCAGCATCCCTGTTGTCGACACAATGACTCCAAGTGTCGACACTGCTTGCCTGGGTGTCGACACAAGTCTTCTTAAGTGTCTACACTTTCCCTCTGGGTGTCGACACATGGACTTAGAAACTTTTTCTTCTTTCCTGTAAATACTTAGTCTGCACAAGTAAACTCAAAACACATCAAATACATTTTGATGTATATCATTGAGTTGGGTGAGGCTTATTCAAATCATGTACATTAGAACCAATGTACCCAACAAGAAGGTGTCAAAGTAATCAACCCCATATGTCTGAGTGAAGCCCTTAGCAACAAGGCGAGCCTTATAACGATCCACAGTGTCGTCTGGGCCAAATTTGACCACAAAGACCCAGCGACAGCCAACAACATCAGTGCCGAAGGGAGGAGGAACAAGAGTCCAGGTACCCCGCTCAGTTAGGGTCGCCATTTCCTCATCCATGGCCATCTTCTAATGAGGAATAGCAAGGGCCTCCTAGTAGGAGTGGGGTATGGCAGTGGCAGAGATAGCCAGTGCAAATGCCCTGCGAGAAGGGGTAAGACGATCATAGGAAATAACAGCAGCAAGGGGGTGTAGGGTACACGTCTGCACCCCTTTGCGAAGAGCTATAGGAAGATCCAGGTCAGCCGGGCCCGCGGCATCCGGAGCATCCGTGGTAGAGAAAGCTGGTCCGGGAGTAGAGAGCGACGGCAGCGGAGATGAGGGAGAGGGTGGTGGAGAAGGGAAAGAGAGAGGTGGAGGGAGAGGAGGGGATGGAGACGGTGTAGGGGTGGAGATTGTAGTAGGAGGCGAGGAAATGAAGGGAACGGCAGGAGAATCAGAAGCGGGGAGAAGAGGAGAGGAGTCATCCGAGAAGTAGGAGGTATTCTCGAAGAAGGTGACGTCAGCAGAGACGAACTGCTTACGAAGGACGGGATCAAAGCAACAATAGCCTTTCTGAGAGGTGGAGTACCCCAGAAAGACACATTTGGTGGAGCGAGGGGAGAGCTTATCACGGGTGGCAGAAGGGGTATGCACAAAGGCAGTGCATCCAAAGATTTGGAGAGGGAGAGGAAACGGCTCCTTGCCCGGATACAGAATGGAGAACAGGGTTTGGCCGTGGAGAATCGTGGAGGGAATGCGATTGATAAGGTAGCAGGCAAGGAGAACAGCATAGCCCCAATAGGAGCGAAGAACATGCATTTGGGTCATCAAGGTGCGAGCGACATCGAGGAGGTGACGGTTTTTGCGTTCGGCCACACCATTTTGTTGTGAAGTATAGACACAACTAGTTTGATGAATAATTCCATTTTGCATGTAGAATGTAGAAAAGTCATGACTGATATATTCTTTGGCATTATCAGAGCGAAAAACTTTGATAGAAACACCAAACTGAGATTTGATCATAAGATAGAAGGACGTCCAGACAGAGAATAATTCGGAGCGATCTTTTATTAGATACACCCACGTACAGCGAGAGAAATCATCAATGAACGTGACAAAATATGAACTACCCCGACTAATGGTAAGAGTAGGAGAAGGACCCCAAATATCGGAGTGGATAAGATCAAACGGACGGGTTGAGCCACGAACGTGCTTTGGAGGGAAGGAGGAGCGGTGATGCTTGCCAAGCTGACAGGCCTCACAGTTGAGCGGAGGACTTTGTGGAGGAAGGTGGGGCAGAAGTTGACGAAGAAGACGGGGAGGAGCATGACCAAGGTGGATATGCCATTGGAGAATATCTGTGGAGGTGGAGGAGAAGGTGGAAAAAGCAGAAATGTTGTCCAGGAAGTATAGGTCGCCACTCTCAGTCCCAGTAGCAATCGTCCATTGGGAGTCCGGATCCTGAAAAGAGCAAGAAGTAGAAGTAAATGTGACGGAACACTGTAATTGCTTGCAAAGAGAGGTAATAGATAATAAGTCGCACGGGAACTGGGGCACGTATAGAGTATCCGCCAAGTGAAGAGACGGAGTGACATGAACTATCCCCGTTCCATGGACTGATGATGAAGAGCCGTCAGCGAGGATAACCGGGGGCAACCGATCATATTTTTCTAGGAGAGAGAAACACTGGAGATTGCCGGTCATATGATTTGTAGCACCAGTGTCGATCAGACATTTTCCCTGAGTAACAACGTGGGCACGACCAGAAGACGTGACAACCGAGGCGAATGACTTGGAGGAGGAGATGAAAGCCATGAAGGGAGGAATAAGAAACTGCAGCGGTCTCGGTGACAGCACACCAGCGGCAAGAAAGGCCACGACCAAGGTGCAGAGCAAGGCAAAAGGGGAAGAATGGAAGCACAAGCCGCGCGATGGAATAGGAGGTCGCGGCGACTAACAAGTAGGAGAGGCTAAAGGAAGAACGACAGAGAGGCCGCTCAACCAAGAAAGAAGCCGTGCGAACAGAGAGAAAGCCGCGGGGAGAGGAAAAGAGAGCAACCCGCGAGAAACCGCAACGGTTTAAAGGGAAGAAGTCGTACGAACACGAGCGGCAAGGAAGGAGAACAAGGCACAGCGGGGAAGAGGTCGCGCGGACTGAAAAGTCCGAGCGAACAGAAGAGAAGAGGAAGTAAGGAGCAGCAGCGACAACAACAAGTCGCAAGTCGGGCGAACAGATTCAGGCAGCGCAGCTAGGGGAAAAACAGGCGGCTAGAAGGAAACAGGTCGCTGCGACAACTAAACAGGTCGCGGCAACGAAGAGCAGCGAGAGAAGGTAAGAGAGGCAACAAGCCGCGCGAACAGAGTAGCGGGCGGAAGAGAGGACAAGCCGCGAAGACAGGTCGCGAGAAGCAGAAACAAGCGGCGAGAAGCAGAGAGCGCACACAATTAGGAGGAAAAGACCGTGTCATCTGATACCATGTTAAAAGTAGTGAACATGCAGTAGCAAACAGATTGAGTTTTGAATAATTGAAACTTTATTATCCAAAAAGAATATCTATTACAAAGGTATGCCCTCCCTTATATAGAATGGAGGAGAGAAGAGAGAATACAAATAAGAGATGTGGGACTAAAAATTTACAGGACTAAGCGGACTATACAGAACAAACCGCACAAGCCGCGCGGTTAGACAGACGGGCTAACCGCACGGCTACCACCAGAGAGAAAGAGAGATTGCCAGAGTAGACCGCTAGACCGCCCGGTCTCCAAGCCGGCTGAGACAAACCGCCAGACCGCGCGGTCTTCAACCTGCCAAGACAGACCGCCAGACCGCCCGGTCACCAACTTCAACAGCACCCGAATCGAAAAGAACGCGCGCCCACCTATTCCGCACCTTAAACTCCCCTAAAACCGTAACATACATAACTAAACGAACGATAATTAGGGCAACAATGATAAATAATAAGGATATTTTAAACTTGGGCTAACCTGATATCACTTGCGTGGAGGTTTGAGCTTCCTCGTTGGTCATCACGTTCAGCTTTCCTTTTCCTTTATCCAGGTTTGGTGGCGGCAGCAGAGCTCAAAGCGGGGCAGGCTACAGTGGGGGCTGAGCCTGGGGGCACGAAGACTTCTGGTGTCCCTTCTTCCCGCACTGGAAGCAAATCCTTTCTTTCATCCAACAACAACTCACATCATGACCTTTCTTTGCACAGTACTAGCATACTAGCTCTCCTTTGGGTGCACCTTGGATGGCGTGCACCTGCTGCTGATTCAGGGTGGCAGTCCTCTTGAAACATCTTTTGTAAGGGTGGCCAGGATGACCATAGAAGCTACACACTTCCTTACTTTTCTTTTTCGAAGAAGGGCCAGATGCCCTGGAGCTCCCATCCTCAACACCTTTCCTCTTATCTTTCCTTGCCGCAGCACCTCGATTCTTGGTGTTTTAAATCGCCTCAACTTTCAGTGTGGCTTCCACTGCCTCAGCAAAGTTCTTTGCTCTATAAGCGCATGCCAATTGCTGGACATCGCTTCTTAGTCCTCCAAGGAATCGCTTCACTCTACCCTCCTCCGAAGCTACCATATCGGGGGCAAATCTGCTCAACTTACTAAACTCAATCTCGTACTCGCTCACGGTGAGCTATCTCTGCTTCAGATGCAGGAAGTTATTCATCAGGCAGTCCTGCTCGACCGAGGGTAGAAACTTCTTCAGCAGCATCTTCTTAAACGATTCTCAGGAACAGCCTTCCTTCAGACTCTCCCTTTCCCGAATCCACCAACTCTTTGTCAGGCCTTTTAACTAATAGGCTGCAATCATCACCTTCTGGGCTTCTAGAATTCCAGAATACAAAAACATCTCCTTGATGGAGATGATCCAATCATCTAAAACCATAAAATTGGCACTCCCGTCGTATGTGGGAGGTCCCAATCGTTGGAAGTGTGATATGAAATTCATTTCTGGTGGTATCGCCATCGAGGGCACCAGAGGAGCAGGGGTATCGGGCATGGTTTGTCCCAAGGCAGGCTCTTGCACTAAAGGTTGTTGCGCGAGAGCGACAGACAACAAAGACTGAATCTGCGATTGCATCGCAACTAATTATCTCGACAGAGCCTCATTGCTCTGATGCAGACTCGCGATAATCGCATCACCTTGCGCACCTGATGACTCACCCTCTGACTGGGGAGTCGACCTCGTCGCGGGACGCTTTGGCGGCATTTCTAAAAAAAACAACGGACAACTCATCAAAATCCTAGCTTACAACAATGTCACACGACTAGTTCAGACCATACATAAAAGACACTTGCTTACACTGCAACTTGCTCTGGAATTTTATAATGATGTTATGTCCTATTTAGGATGATATCCTCTCATCCTATCGACTCTTGTGTCAATGACATGAATGCATGGGTTCTTCATTCTTATTTAAAATCATGTGTGTACATGTGTCATCATGTAAACCTTAACTTAGCACGCGTGCTTATGCGATGATATGCAATATATGTAGTGCTATGCATTCTAAAAGGCCTTAATACACATGCATGAGCGGCGTACACATGAAATGTTATGCATCTCATACTACATAACATTGCATGCAACGAGAAAAGAAAACGTGCTAATGGGCACCCATATGATGGTGTTTATGAATCACATACTACATAACCGTCACATGTTGTCGCCTATGGTGGATCCATATACAGACACATATTATGCATCTCATACTACATAATATGCCACGTATACTTCTTATCATGATATGAGTGTAGTGACTATACTTCGGCTAAGACGTACTGATGACACATCGGTGTGTGTATGAAATGTCACTAAACAATTAACACTAACAAGTGAAGGTTGCCCGACCAATTGTCAAGCAACCTGGCTCTGATACCAATTGTCACAACCCACATTTTCACCGCATAAAATGATTTATCAGAGTAAGGGAAAATGCGCGTCATGATGCCACGTCAGCAGGGGATAACTGCAGACGCTCAGGCAGACACATACTTAAACATAAAGAAAGATTCTTTAAGTTATTTTAAGGAAAAATCAGTTAAGTGCAGTAGTTAGATGTACCCTCGGCTTATTGGCTCATCTAGTCCACGAATCAAAATATAATTATACACTGCGGAAACATACTTATTTAGATTGACTCCAACATCCTACATGAGTATAAACGTCCTCAAAGGACAACTCATGCTATGCAAGACTCTAAATTTATAATAGTAGTAAGGATAGCTTTTACGGTTTCTAAATATAACAAGTTAGAGTTTTTAAATGATGCAGTGCATGAAGTAATAGTAGTAGATTTTATTCTTAAAAATACCTAACATGCATTCCTAGCATAAATCCTCCCAGAGAGCAAGTAATCTACCTCCACATATAAAGAAATAAACAGCTAGCAAGTATCTAAAAGTAACAATTTTGTGGGCGCCAACAACCTGACACGAATCCACTGACAGAAAATTAAGTCTGAATCAGTAAATAAATAAACCACAATCTACCTCGCTGGGATGAGGTAACAACCACGGCCAACACTGCCGCCCAGAAACTCCAAGACTAGTTTTGCTATCTGCTACTGCTCTGAATCTGAGGCATTCTAAAGACAGAACACCTCCGCAAGAAGGTACAAATGGTGACAGAAAATTAATAAGCCAAAATAAACAAAGGTCAAAAGGGATACCAACCCAAGACCAAAAGCACAGAAGTAGAGTACAGAAAGAAAACGGGGCATCAACATGAAAAGAACTCTTAAGTGATTCGTCACGTTCAACAAGAGTACACCGGACGCACGAGGCCATAAGGTGATTACATGAATAATTCATAAGGAAGAAATACAAAACTTTTATTGGGCACCTGTGGTCGACTCTACCCAAAAACACGAGCGATGTGGTCACTCGTGGACACACCCTCACGAATATAAAATCCGTCTAACTGCGAGGGAGTCTCATACTCTCCACCATACACCGCAGACGGCCAAAAACCTGGTAGACTTCCACAAGGTACTAATAAAGGCATCAAACATTGCGGAGGTGGTTTTGTCCACTAACTCCAGTAATTAAGAAACCACAACACATATATATCTCGAGAGTTGGCTCGTCAGATTCTACTTGACACTTCTAGTTTCAAGACATGGTTGATCAACCCTCGGGAACGATTTACAATCCTAGATAACTCTAATCCGTTCAATAACAAAATCTAAGGCATTTAAAGCCATCAATAAGACACTTCAAGAACGATCAAACATATCCGGACAAAATCGAGTTCACCATGACAAAACGTTACAACATTATGTGATCATTGAGAAGGTTAATCATAACAATAATTTGGAAGAATAAGTGTAGAAAATTTTAAGGAACATGAAAATATAGCCGTTACCATCAAATCGGACAAGGAGAAACGAGGGAAAACCACCACTTGCCTTAGTTTTACCGGAAAAGTCCTCTGAATCACTCCACGTCGTAGATCGGGGCAAAAGGATGCGGGAGGAATCAAAATCTGAACAAGAACGGACGAGAAAGAGGTTAGGACCGAAAAACACTAACGAAAAATCTCAAGAAACGGGGAAGATATTATCACGATGGCGTAGCTCTCTGCGAGAGCTTCCCGGATCTATGTTCGGATGAAGATTTCGAGCACCAGAACACCGTCGGCGACCTCCGAAAGGTTCACGAAATATTTTCTCTCTCTCGCTCGCCGCTCTGGTTCGGGAGGAAAAGATCGGAAAAGATGAAGGAATTTTCTCTGATAAGAATATGTGTATATATATATATAAAGATATATAAATATATATAAATATATATATTTTTAAAATGTTCTAACCAAAAACGGAGTATTTACGCTCGGGTGCGCGGAAGACAAAAATAAAGGTTTATGATAATTTCAAATCGAAAAGTGGCCAACATGAAAGTTGTAGATCTCGTCGAGACACACAAATTTCATGTTAACCATTTTTCCATATGACATCGTTTTGACACTCAAAAAGGCTCCCGAACATAAACTGCAACGGAGTACACGAGAACAAGCTTACGAGTACTCGAGAGGTAGAAAACGGCTACTCGAGTAGTTCAAAAATGGCTACTCGAGTAGTTCAAAATGGCTACTCGAGTAGTTCAAAATGGCTACTCGAGTAGTTCAAAATGGCTACTCGAGTAGTTCAAAATGACTACTCGAGTAGTTCAAAACTACTCGAGTAGATCCAGAAAAATTCACTCGTGTATAGATAAAAATCACTCGAGTAGTTATAATCAGGCACTCGAGAGGTTCAGAAGGTACTTTAATAGTACTTTAATAATCACTCGAGTAGTAAAAGACACTTTTGAATAGTACTTTAATGATAAAATATTCATATTTATATATTTTTAAATAAGGAAACTACGATATCAAAACAAAGGCTCAAACGCGCGCCGAATTGAACGAAACACACGCCGTAGGTGAATACTGACGCTACGAACACAACGACAAAGTTAAAACCAAAATCCGACGAGCCATTCACGAGATATTAATCTTCAAAGTACAGGACGATCATAAACAATCCAAAACTTCAATCACGCGCCGAGACTCCAAAAATGCTCGGATTGCGACGAAACTTGACGAGCAAGTCCAAAATCACTTAACTTAAATTCCAAATACAAAATTTTCCCATTACAATAAGAATTCAGCCGACTCGACAGCACGGATGCGAAAATGCCTTAACGGCAACTTGACGTTAAAATTAACGCCACGACGTCATAAATATGACGTTGCTCATTCAAATAAAATCATCGAAAAAGTCGGGGGTGTTACAGCCAGTTTCTGCTCGTGCGGTCTCTGCTCTGTTCGCACGACATGTTTGCCTTTCTCGCAAACTCCTCCCAGTTCGCGTGTTCTTCTTTCTCTCATGTTCGCGCGGCCTTCTCTCTAGTCGTGCGACTTCTTTCCCTCTGTTTGCTCTACTTCTTGGTTGCGGCCTTCCTAGCCGCTCGTCCTGCTTGCTGGTCGCCCGACTTGGTGTTTATGCTCTTGTCGTCGCGACCTTCTTTCTCTCTACTTCCTGTTGTTCTCGCGCGGTCTCTTGTTTGATCATGCAGTCTCTCTTCTATGGCCTCCACCTCCTCCAAGCAGTCCGCCTCGATGGTCACATCTTCCGGTAGTGCCCACATTGTTACTCACGGCAGATGGTTGATCGACTCTGGTGCTACCAATCATATGACAGGCAATCCTCGGTGTTTTTCTCTTCTAGAAACACATGATCGGTTGCCCCCGGTCTTTGTTACGGACGGCTCTTCCTCACCGGTCAATGGGACGGGAGTGGTTCAAGTCACTCCGTCTCTCTGCCTGGCAGATACCCTCTATGTACTCATGTTCCCTTGCAATTTATTATCGGTTACTTCTCTATGCAAGCAACTACGGTGTTCCGTCACATTCACTCTTACTTCTTGTTCTTTTCAGAATTCGGACTCCCAATGGACGATTGCTACTGGGACTGAAAGTGGCGGCCTCTACATCCTCGACAACGTTTCTCTTTTATCCGCCTCCTCCTCCTCTACAGATCTTCTTCAATGGCATCTTCACCTTGGTCATGCTCCTCCCCGGCTTCTTCGCCAGCTTCTGCCCCACCTCCCTCCGCATCATCCACCTCTCAACTATAATGCATGTCAGCTTGGAAAGCATCATCGCTCCTTCACACCAACACAAAGTCATGGCACTTCCTGTCTGTTCGACCTCGTTCACTCTGACGTATGGGGTCCTGCTCCTACCCTCACCATCGGTCGGGGTAGTTCATATTTTGTCACATTTATTGATGATTTCTCTATGTGTACATGGGTGTATCTTATAAAGGATCGCTCCGAACGGTTCTCTGTCTGGACATCGTTTTATTATATGATTAAGACTCAGTTTGATACATCTATTAAACTCTTTTGTTCTGACAATGTTAAGGAATATCTTAGCCATGATTTCTCTTCTTTCTGTATGCAACATGGTGTTATTCATCAAACTAGTTGTGTCTACACATCACAATAAAATGGGGTGGCGGAACGCAAAAACCGTCACCTCCTCGATATCGCTCGCACTCTGATGACACAGATGCACGTTCCTCGCTCCCATTGGGGCTATGCTATCCTCCTCTTCTGCTATCTCATTAATCGCATTCCCTCCACAGTTCTCCATGGTGTCACTCCATTCTCCATTCTTTATCCGAACAAGAATTTGTTTCCTCTTACTCTGCGCATCTTTGGGTGCACAGCCTTTGTGCACTCTCTCGCTGCCACCCGTGACAAACTCTCACCTCTGGCAACTAAATGTGTCTTTCTGGGGTACTCTACCACTCAGAAAGGTTATTGTTGCTTTGACCCCGTTACCCGCAAGCAGTGTGTCTCTGCGGATGTCACCTTCTTTGAAAATGCATCTTACTTCTCTCCTGCCTCCTCCTCTACTCCTGATGATCCTATTTCTCCTACCAACTCATCTGTTCCTTCTACACCTACTGACATTCCTCTACCTCCACTATCTCCACCCTCTCCTTCGCTGGGTCTACCTCCCGCGATATCTCCCTCCTCTCTACAGCCGTCTCTCTTTACTCCTGGGCCAACTCTCTCCACCATAGATGCTTCGGATAGTGAGGAACCCGCTGACCTGGATCTCCATATTGCTCTTCGCAAAGGGGTTCGGGCATGTACCCAACACCCGCTTGTTGTTGTTGTTTCTTATGAACGTCTTACCCCTTCTCGCAGAGCTTTTGCACTGGCTATCTCAGCCACTGCCACCCCCCGTTCCTACCATGAGGCCCTTACTATTCCTCATTAGAAGGCTGCCATGGATGAGGAGATTTCTACTCTCACTGAACTGGGTACATGGACCCTCTATCCTCCTCCCTTCGGCACAGATATTGTTAGTTGTCGTTGGGTCTATGTGGTGAAGTTCCTCCCTGACGGAAGTGTGGATCATTACAAGGCTCATCTTGTTGCCAAAGGCTTTACCCAGACATATGGGGTTTACTATTTTGGCACCTTCTCTCCAGTTGCTCGTCTCAGCACTATTAGGGTCCTGCTCTCTGTGGCTGTCAATCGGGATTGGCCCATTTCTCAACTGGATGTTAAGAATGTTTTTCTATATGGGGACCTTCATGAGGACGTCTATATGGAGCAACCTCCAGGGTATGTTGCTTAGGTAGAGACACAGGTATGCCGGCTACGGAAGGCTATCTATGGTCTCAAGCAAAGCCCTCGGGCATGGTTTGACAAGTTCAGCGGTATTGTGGCGGCCGTGGGTTTTACGAGAAGTTCTGCCGATCCCTTCTTATTTATTCGCAAAACCTCCTTGGGTCTGGTAGTGCTTGCTGTATATGTGGATAATATTCTTCTAACTAGAGATGACCATGCTGGGATAACCTTGACAAAGAAGCATCTTCGCCAACACCTGGTCACAAAGGATATGGGCTCTCCAAAATACTTTTTGGGGATAGAAATCTCTCGGAAGCCCAATTCCCTTATCCTCCCCCAACGCAAGTATGCTCTTGATTTGTTAAAAGAGGCATGGCTGACTGGGGCTAAACCTGCTCGATGCCCCATGGCTACTGGAAAAGATAAAACATGGACGGATGACTCTCCTCTTCTTTCAGATGTTACGAGGTACAGACGTCTTGTTGGCAAACTTATATATCTCACGGTGACCAAACCCGACATCGCCTATGTTGTAGGCAAGGTTAGCCAATTCATGCAGGCTCCTAGGGAGTGTCATCTACAATATGCCCTGAGGATATTTGAGTATGTTAAATCAGCACCTGGAAAATGACTACTCTTTCAGAAGAATGGTCATTTGAAGATTAAAGTGTACTCAGATTCAAGCTACGCTGATAACAAAGGAGATCGCAAGTCAACGTTGGGCTTTTGCACCTTTGTGGGAGGAAATCTTGTAAGCTGGAAGAACAAGAAACAGTCTGTCGTCTCCAGGTCCAGCGCCAAAGCAGAATATCGAAGTAGCTATGTTTTGTGACAACAAGACCACTAGATGTATCTCCAAAAATCTGGTCTTCCATGAGAGAACAAAGCACATTGAAGTCGACTGCCACTTTATTCAGGAAGAGATTTTGAAGAAATAAATTTGTACTCCATTCGTCACGTCCGATAAAGAGCTGGCAGATATTTTCACCAAGCCGGTGTCCGCTTCATTTCTTCACATTTGCGACAAGCTGTGCATGATCGACATATATGCTCCAGCTTGAGGGGGAGTGTTGTTGTATGGATACTGGGCGGTCTGGCAGTCTGATTCTGGCGGTTTAGAGACCGAGCAGTCTGTCGGTTTCTCTCCTGCGGTTTGGTGGCTGGACTGTTGTTGTGGTTATCCGGGCAGTCTGGCGGTCTCCTATGGCGACTTGTTCTCTCCTTCTTGTGGTGGCCGGGTGGTTAGCATATTCGTCTAATCACACGGCCTGTTCGGCTTGTTTTTATGTTAAACCGCTTACACCTGCAATTATTTAGTCTCACATTGCTTTATTGTAATCTCTCTCATCTCCTTCATTCTATAAAAGGGAGGCTATACCTTTGTAATAGATATCTTTTTGGATAATAAAAATTTTGTTACTCCAATTTTTTCGGTCTCTTATTTTCTGTTCGCACACATAATGACATTTTTTCTCAAAAAGATCACTTGTATGTCTATTGACAGTCTACCATAATAGGTATAAGAGCTCTATTAAAAACTTTTTTGATTTTATAGATTTTCATTGTTACATGTTATTTGGGGATAAGGTGTAATTAATTGAATGAGTATTGTATTTTAGTTTTTTTGAAATAAATTATAATATATGTTAAGTCATTAGATTTGACATGGCTCCCTCAATTATAATAATTTCGGGCCGCGAATAGTCGGAATTCTCCATTTTCCCCATTAACTTACTAAGGAAAACTGAGGATAAGTAAGGTTGTCCAAAGTCAACCCTACTAATGCCATGAACGAACTACCTGGTCGCACATGCGATGTAACCACGCGCCACCATGTTGCTATCCGCCACCGTACCACTGACCTATCGCCCGCCCGTCGTTAAGCAGTCAACCAACTGGCTCCCCGCAACCGTGTGGTCCCCCGATCGTACTGCCAGCCGGTGGTATCCATGCCGCCCCATGGTCGTGCGGTTGTCTACTCTGCACGGGGGGAGGCAGTGCGGGCGCGTGCACCATGCGCGCGACTTGTCGGACGTAGCCACGCGTCCCCATGGCCGGCCACCACAGCCGCACCCCAGGCCGGCTCCCTCGGTCTGGTTGGATTGTCGCCCCCCTTAGGGTGCACAGTCGGCTGCCCCGCAAACTCCCTCGGACCAACCAAACTGTCTGTCCCCTTAGGGTGCACGTTCGGCCGACCAGCCGACCCTCGTCTCATCACCAATCACCACCGGTCGGCCTCCACTAGCCTGCCCCTCGGCCGCTACCTGGACTAAACTGTTCAATCGGTGTGGTCGGGTAACCACTGCTCCTCGTCATCAACGTAACTACTTATTCTGGGGGTGCGTATAATCGAATCCAATAATGGGTGTGCACGTAACCAATTTCCTAAATATACGCATAATGAAGCGTAAGATATCTGGTTGCGCATAGCAAACATGCATGGCGGTTTGCGTATATCAAATAATATAGCTACAGTGTGTGTATCGCCATATCGATAATAGGTGTGTGTATAGCACATAAATTATTTGTGGTGTGTGAATAGCCACAAAACTACCTAAAATACATGCATAAATTGGTTATGATGTGTGTATAGCCGCATAACCACCCTAACCTATTATTTACGGAAATGTCACCCTCAAAAACTTTAAAATGGGCCACATGACCTCTTTTCATTCCACTTTGTCTCCTACCCACGAGAGAGCTCCCGAAGAATCCTTCGAATACCCTCATGTGTGCTTGAAGGAATCCTCGAAAATCTTCGAAGATCTCTGAGTGAGGATCACCCAGAGGCCTTAGAATCTCTCTTGGGATTTCATCACGCATATTGCGCCGCCACCCCCCACCCCTACAATTCACTCTCTCCGCATTTCACCCCGTACACATTGCACTTAGTGCACCTCGCACTCCGCGCACATTTCACCGTGCGCATTGCGCCCTGCTCCCCACAACGAGCACATCATTGCAGAGTCCTCCACTTGCAATCAAAGACAAACCGCAGATTCCAGATCCTGCTAAATGCATTGCACCAACTTTCGAGCATCGACAGACGACTCCATTCCACGGCGAGCGCCTTGCTCCCCATTGTACGAGTAGAAAATACTTAGCTCCACGAGCATTGACATGTCACCCTCAGAGCCTCTCTCTCTCCTGCTTCAACCGCAACGAGAAACGACATGTCGCCCACGACTTCTCTTCAGCTTCGTTCGGCACGGTGGTGGCGGTCATGAACATGAGGGTTAAATTGTTATTCATTAGCGCCCACCTAATAAACTTCATCCACTTCTATGTTCAAACAAATGATGTTAGTTAATTAGGTGATCTTTAACGAATGACGATTTAACCCACATGTTCATGACCACCACCATCGTGCCAAACGAAGCCTTCATCTCCTGTAACAAGCAAATGGATTGTGGGTATTTGATCAGCACAATTCCGATCACGTGATTTTTTACCTCATTTTCAAATTTTCCACGTTTAAAAAAATTCTCCAGTCAATTATCTCACTCAACTTTGACTATTTGCATGCTCAACCACACCCGGGCTAAAACAATTCAATTTTGGACCCATCTACAGTACCTAACTACCTATCACACTTTTATTTTTGGGCGCTGCTATCCGCACCGCAGTTTTGGCTATTCGCACCACATTTTTTCATAATTTTTTGTGTTTTTTGAAAATACGCCTTGTACATGCATTTTTAGGAAAAGTGTTCAACACGAAAGTTGTAGATCTCGACAAGATCTACAACTTTCGTGTTGAACACTTTCCCAAAAAATGCATGTACAAGGCGTATTTGAGAAATACGTACATGTTTCGCGCTTATTGGAAATACACTTTGTACATGCAGTTTTAGGAAAAGTGTTCAACACAAAAGTTGTAGATCTCGATGATATCTACAACTTTCGTGTTGAACACTTTTCCTAAAAATGCATGTACAAAGCGTATTTTCAAAAGACACGAAAAATTAGGAGAAAGTGCGGTGCGAATAGCCAAAACTGCGGTGCGGATAGCAGCGCCCTTATTTTTTCAAAAAAAACTTTTAATCTGTAAATATATACAGCTACAGATTTTTTTTGTATAAAAATAATAAATTTGAAAGGGGTGTGAATACAATCAATCATATATAGGATTGCGGTAGAGAGAGAGAGAGAGAGAGAGAGAGAGAGAGAGAGAGAGAGAGAGGCGTCTGGATTTAGATTGCCCTTTCTTCTGTGTGTAGGCTGACATCACTCTCATGTACTGTCTCCCTTTAACCTTTCCATCTACCGCGACCCCTCCTCTCCGCCATGAGATCCCATGAGAGACGGTTTAGCCATTCGCCTGCCGCCCTTGGCTTTCTAAGCAAAGCTTAAGGGTCTGCTTTGCTCCGGCGGAGACCACGGCAGAGAAGACTACAAGATCGAGTTCGCCGGAAAATTAAAGAAGGCTTCTTTAATTAATTTAATCAGAGAGGGGAAAACAGAGAGAAACAGAGTCCGACTGAGGACGAAGGAAAGCGGAGGACACCCACATGGGCTAGCTGCTGAATGAGTTGTCTATACATCGAGCGCAGAAGGGCAGATCTGAAAGTGAGCGCTCTTTCAGAGATAAAGCAAGAAGAAGAAGAAGAGAACAGGGAGGGAAAAGGATGCAGTCTGGTTATGGAGTTTCGGAGATCCAACAGTTCATGGCGGATACCTCCGTTCACAGCACCCTCTTCTCCATCTCCTCCGCTACTCCGGCGACGAACCCTTCCGCCGGAGGCGGCGGCGGCGACGCTCAAGAAATCCACCACTCCGCGACATCTTCAGCTAATTCTCATAAATTGATTAACCCTTTCCATCACCACCAACACCACCACCACGCGCACAAACCTCCGCCGTCGCCGGCGGCGATGGAGTTTTCCCACTTCCATTCTATTCCCATCACTCAGCAGCTTTTCACCAGGCTGCCGCATCCTCACCATCACCAATTCCAGCTCTTCCAAAATAATCCGGCCGCCCACTACGATCACCACCGCCGCCTCCTCGACCACGACCCTGTTCCGGAGAATCACTCCGCCACCGGCGGCACAATGCCTTCTTTTCTCGCCGCCAATATGAACTTTAAGCTCGCCGTCGATGATAGCAGCGGCAGCGGCAGCAAGGACGGGCTTAACAACGACAACAACAACAACATTGCCGGCGGCATTCTCCACGGCGACGATGCGTCGGAGAGCCGCCTTCGTCCGTGGCACAGAGAGGAAGATTGCAGCATTAAAGAGCCATTTTGGTAATCTTTTCACCCCTGTTTTTTTGTTTCTGAAACTTAAGAAAGATCTGAAAAAGTAAATAAAACTCATATTTTTAAAATTAATCACTCTTTCGGTGCATAGCAGGAGGCCGCTCGATCTTGACTGCATCAACCGCAATAACAAACGGTGCAAAGAGAAAGAATCGGATGAACCCCACTTCGCTAAACTGATCAGCCGCGAAGCCGCCGGAACCGGCGCCGGCGGTCTTGACAATTCCCACCAGCCGGCATCGGGCAGCAATTACAAGCTCTTCAGCGAGCTTGAGGCTATCTATAGACCGGGAAGCAGCAACTTATTCACTTCCGGCTGCGGCGCGTATAATAAAACCACCAACAACGCGGCCAATCAAACCACGGGCTCCGGCTCTGCTCTCACCGGCGACGACCACCCCCTCATGCCCACCTCAGGCGCCCCTGAGTCACGCGCCGACGAGAACAATTCCACCGGCGGCGAAGCGCACCAAAATGTGAAAAAAACACACCAGCACTCCCGCCGGCGGCGGCAGAGGAAGAAGGCGCAGATGGATTCCATTGCCGCCTTCTTCGAAACGCTGGTTAAACAGCTGATGGATCACCAGGAGCTCCTCCATTCGAAATTCATTGATGCAATGGAGAGGCGTGACGTCGAGCGGGCTGCCCGGGAGGATGCTCTGCGGGAGCAGGAAGCTTCCCGGGCAATGCGCGAGGCTGCTGCCCGAGCCCATGACCGGGCGCTCGCCGCGGCTAGAGAATCCGCCGTGATCTCATTCCTCGAAAAAATCACCGGAGAAACCATCACCCTCCCCTCTCTCCCTCAACAACTCGCAAATATTCCCGCCGCCGCCGGCGAGGAAAAGCTCAAAAGCAGAGCCTTGGCCACGGCGATGATGAAGACGACCCGGTGGCCGAAGGCCGAGGTGCACACACTGATCGCCGTGCGCAGCGGCCTCGAGGGGCGGTTTCAGGAGCCGGGACTCAAGGGGCCGCTTTGGGAGGAAGTGAGCTCCGCCATGGCGGCCGTCGGTTACCACCGGAGCGCGAAGCGGTGCAAGGAGAAGTGGGAAAACATCAACAAGTACTTCAGAAAGGCAAAATACAGCGGCCGAAAACGCTCACAGCACTCGAAAACCTGCCCCTACTTCCAGCAGCTCGACCAGCTTTACTCCAATCCCCTTCCTCTGCCTCAATCCGCTTCTCCGGCGATCAAAAGCTCCGATCTTCTCGACGCCCTCGTCGTCGCCGGCGCCGATTTCACCGACGGGGAAGAGGCCGGAGAGAGCGATTTAAGCCGCACGCAGGCGGAGGACGAAGACCCACCTCCGCCGCTGCCGACGACGACGGCGAAGAATCAGAATCACCCCTGTTCTTTCAACGATGGCATGCAGTAACCGAAATGCAGAGACTTTTTTGTTTTTGGTATAATTTGCGAGCTGGTAATTTTCATTGTTAATTCGTATAGTAAGAAATCAATATCATAAGCATCTGCACTTCATCTTCTTTCTAATTATCGAGCCCTGGCTGATAAGATTGTGTTATTTTGAATTGCTCTGTTTCGAGCTAGCGGCGGCCATGGACGGGCGGCGGCTGGCTCTGTGTTGGGAGCTTGGTTGGTGAGTGATTCTGCACGTGCCGACGTGGCAACGTCGTACGTGGTCTCTGTGGTGGACTTGTCTGCACGGCCGGGCGACAAGGTTGCAGTGGATCCAGAGGATTTATTATGCATTATTTGGGAAGACGACGTGGTTTTTGGGTCAATTCATGGTGATAGAGATAGAGATATAAATATATAAATATATATATATATATATATATATATATATATATATATATATATATATATATATATATATATATATATATTAAATGTAATAATAATATTGTTAAATTAGAGGGAAAATAAATAAATAATGCTGTATGAGGGTTACAATTTACAAACAGCGATTCGGGCGACTCAGGCGCTTGACACGCGTCAGTGCAGCCCGCGCACGGCACTGCTCTCATTGCATCCGTGTGGAACCCATTTTTGTTTTTCTCTGAATTATTTGAGGCTGCTGCCGCTTATTATTATTATTATTGTTAACCGCAACCCGTTATTAGCTAGTCACACTCCAAAATCTCTTAATTTTTCGCGTCTTTTCGAAATACTCCTTGTACATGCAATTTTTTTGAAAAGTGCTCAACACGAAAGTTGAAGATCTCGTCGAGATCTACAACTTTTTTGTTGAGCACTTTTCCTAAAAATGCATGTACAAGGAGTATTTTGTAAATATGCTCAAGTTTTGCGTCTTTCAGAAATACGTCTTGTATATGCAATTTCAGGAAAAGTGTTCACCACGAAAGTTGTAGATCTCGGCGAGATCTACAACTTTTGTGGTGAACACTTTTCCTGAAATTGCATGTACAAGACGTATTTCAAAAAAGCGCAAAAAAATTAGAAGATTTTGGGATGCCACTATCCAATAAAGGGTTGCAGTTAACAATAGCCTTTTTTAGGGTTATGAATTTTGGTCGGTAGAAGCGAGACTAACTCGGTGCGTCCGTTTATGACTAGACTGCAGTTATTTTGGCTTTGGCTCCGTTTGGCAAGGTGTCATTAACCAGCATCTAAGAAATTTCATACACTTTTTTTTATGTCAAGTGTGCCAAACGGAGCTTCGTTTGCCGTGGTGGTGGCGGAATTTCATCTGCTTTTGTTCAAATTTTGTTTTTTTTTTCTTGGTGGCTTTCATGACCGTTGTCTTGCTAAACATGCATTCTATTATGATGGTGGTGTCTTTGCCAAACCTCATCAGAGAAAAAAAAGCCAAATTAAACGGAGCATTTGGGTGTGGTGTGCACTGTGAGTATTTTTTTATTTCAAAAAATAGATAATGTTAATGTTGGTATTTTTATAATTATTTTAGGGGATTGTTAACCGCAGCCCGTAATTGGCTAGTCTCACCTCAAAATCTCTCAATTTTTCATGTCTTTTCGAAATACGCTTTGTACGTGCAATTTCAGGAAAAGTATTAAACACGAAAGTTGTAGATATCGACGAGATCTACAACTTTCGTGTTGATCACTTTTCCTAAAAATGCATGTACAAGACGTACTTTGGAAATATGCCCAGATTTTGAGCCTTTTCGAAATACGTCTTGTACATGCAATTTCAGGAAAAGTGTTCAACACGAACGTTGTACATCTCGTCGATATCTACAACTTTCGTGTTGAACATTTTTCCTGAAATTGCATGTACAATGCGCATTTCGAAAAAGCGCGAAAAATTGAGAGATTTTGGGGGGCGACTAGCCAATTACAGGGTGCCGTTAACAATCACCTTATTTTAAGTATCATATGTATTTATATTTTGTTTTTTAAATAATTCAATCGAAAAATCATACATTTGGGAAACTGATATGACAAAAAAATGCATAATTTTATAGTGCATGACAATTCGATAGGAATGCATGATCTTTTAATCGGATTATTTTCAGAAATAATCATAATATCAAGGTTTTAAGAACCGGAGCGGAGAACGGACCGGTAAATTCAAAGGTTCAAGATCCGATCGTTGGACCGGTCGGACGGGGGTTGAACTGTGATGTTAGATAATAACCTATTATGAAATATTAGTCATAAATTCATAACATATTACATATCATCTAAATATCAAATTGAGCACAAATATTATTAAATAATATAATTATAATATAAATAAAATGAAAAATGATAGGTAATAATAAATGTTGTAACAAAGATCTAATAATATTAAATATTTTTTTTGAAAATTTATATTTTTATCTAACTTAAATAATAATGTAACTAAGTTTTAATTAATTAATAACAATATATTGTACAACCCCATGTACAACCCCGTATTCGCCCCTATACAATTTTTAAGCTTTTTGAAGATTTTGAACTCTCGGTGGCCAATTTTGGCTTTGGCGTGGAAACATACTAGTAGGGGAGGAAAAATCGGCCTCCCCCAGTGGCCCTTTTTTGGGGGGCCGGGGCCTCGTCCCTGCCCCCCTGCCCGCGGCTTGGTGGGGCGAGACCGGCCTAGGCCGGGGGTCTCGCCCCTGCCCGCGGCTTGGGGGGGCGAGACCGGCCTAGGTCGGGGGTCTCGCCCCTGCCCGCGGCTTGGTGGGGCGAGACCGGCCTAGGCCAGGGGTCTCGCCCCTGCCCTCGTCGCCCCTGTGCTCGGCCCCTAGGTGGATGAGGGGCGGGGTGGTTTTTACTCCTTTACCCCCCGGTGTGGTTGTTTCATATTGGCCCGGAGTTTTTTAGCCCTAGGGGCTTTTCGGTCATTTTGGTCCATGAGATTTGGAAAACTATAAATAGACCCCCTTGGGTGCCTTTGTAGAGGATCCTTTTCTTAGCTTCCTCCTCCCTTAGCTTCTTCTTGGTAGAGTAGAGAGAGCTCTCCAAGGCGCCCAGCCAAGCCCTTTGGTAAGGGAGGGGAAGAGCTCAGGTAGTCTTCCGGGTGTGAGGGGGGACATCCGCGCTAGAGCCGAGGGTCTGTTTCTAGCTTCTTGATCCTTTGGTCTGTGACGTTCTCTTGAGTGTAGTAGGTGTGAGGTCACCCCTTTCCAGGGACCCCGAACTCCACAGAGGTCAATTTTGGCTTCAACACTTTGGTGCGGTGAGCGTGGAGAGTGACCAGCACAGAAGATCTCGGGAGAGAGTCATGACTGGAGGTCAGGGAGGTAGTGATGATCTCGGCGAGCTCCCCAGCTCAGGACCCTTTGTGGGGAGGCAAGAGTTCATGGCCTCCATCCAGGGTATCATGGAGATGCTGCGAAGCATTGCTCCTCAGGGTGGCAGCTCCACCCCGACCCCCTAGGAGCTAGCTCCCCCTCTCGACGAGTCGACTCCCAGGGATCTAGGCGAGATGACCCCGGCGGGGGGAGAAGGAAGCGCACCAGGAAGAAGGCCAGGAAAGGAGAGGATGGGAGATGGGGTCGAGCGAGACCTCACTGATCGGGAGTTGTTTTCTAGCCCGACGAGTGTCAACCTCCCAGGCGAGCAGGTTGCGCGAGTGGAGGTGGCGAGACCACCCCTTAGGGGGTCACCCTTCAGCGAGCTGATCATCTCAGCTCCCGTTCCCGAGGGGTTCAGAGAGCCAGACATGGCTTACTATACGGGGAAGGATGACCCCGTCCAGAATCTGCAGTGGTTCGAGGATGCCGTCTCCATCAGGCCGATGCCGGATGCCTTCAAGTGTCGCCTCTTTGCGATCACGCTGAAGGAGAAGGCAAGGGACTGGTTCCATCAACTCCCTCCGAGGTCGATCTATGGGTTCGAGGACTTGAGCCGGAGCTTTCAGCTTCGCTTCTCCACCTCCAAGAAGCGGAAGAGGAGTCCTGAGTCCATCTTCCTGATAATTCAGGGGGCCGAGGAGTCGCTGGTCCGTTACGTAGACAGGTTCCAAGAGGAGATCCTGGAAGTCCAGGAGATGCCGGGGTATGCTCTCCAGATGGCCTTCACCGTTGGGCTGAAGGAGGGCTTCTTCAAGATGAGCTTGACCCGGAAGGCCCCCCTTTCCTTCGAGGAGCTGATGGAAAGGGCGGCAGAGGAGATTGCCATGGAGGCGGCCAACCCGGTATTTGTCAAGAAGTTAGCAAAGCTAACAGAGATGGAGGCAAAGGAGCAAGGTGGCTCGAGATCTCAGGAAGGAAGAAGGAGAGAAGAGCGGAGAGCTCGGGAGGGTCCGGAACCAGGTTGGAGGCAGCAGGGAGGACCCGTTCAGGGCCCGGGAAGAGGTTACGCCCAAGATGGGGGAAACTTCCATGGGGGCCAAAGGAGGTTCAACTTCCAGAGGCAAGCCCCTAGGCAGCTCCTACCCCCACCACAGCAAGCGATGGAGATTAGTCGAAGGGAGAGGAGGAACCGCCAGGGAAGGAGAAGGGTCAGGGTAGAGTTGTCGTACTGTGACTTCCACCAGGCGGAGGGGCACGCCACAGCTATCTGCCCCGAGTTCCTGGAGGTAAGGGGGGCGAGAGGCCCTGCCCAGCTGCAGCCACCAGTGCGGGTTGAAGAGGTTCTGCACCAAGGAGGGGGTCATGATGTTTGTGAGGACCGGGTAGATGTCGGACTCCGAGGCGGTATAACAGTGATCCACGGTGGAGTGGGGATTGAGGACACTCGGAAGGCAAGCCTCAATGTCATGTACCGAAGGAGCGTCGCCTCAACCTCCCAGACACCGCCTCAGGTGGAGAAGGTCACCTTCTCGGTGAAGGACTTGCCGGATCATGAGGATCCGTTCTGTGATGCGCTGGTCATCCAGACGGACATTGAGGGCTACACCGTCTCCCGAATCTTGGTTGACAACGGGAGCTCCGTCAACGTCATTTTCAGGAAGGCGTTTGATGAGATGAAGGTAGAACCAAGGAGGGTGTTGGCCTCGGACGGACCCCTGTTCGGATTCTCAGGAGAAAGAAAGGAGGTCGAAGGTGGAGTAGGACTCCAAGTAAAGTTGGGAGGGGCCTCAAGGAACTGTCGGTTCGTCATTGTTGACGCTCCAAGCAGCTACAACGCCATCTTCGGAAGGCCCCTCATCAGCGCCTTCCGTTGCGTGCCATCTTCCTTCCACCAATGCCTCAAGTTCAGCTCCGGAGGGATCCAAGTCAGAGTCAAGGGAGACTCCAGGATGACAAGACAGTGCTACGTCACGGCCGTCAACACCATCTCTTGGTTGGCCAAGGCGGAGGAGATGGAGAAGGTCATGGAAAGCTTGAGCAGGATGGAAGTGTCCGAGGAGAATGAAGCGGAAGACGACCATCATGCCCAGGCCCCCTGAAGAAGCCTCGCCTTGGGAAGGTCTTTTCTTTTTTTTTTATCTTGTAACAAGCGCTACCCATGAACAGCTGAGTCAGAGGACCATGTAACCTATTTTTTCCCCGTTGGAGGATGTAGGATTTGGAAAGGTATGATTGAAATGCCTAGTCCTTTTGCTCCGAGACGGTCCCGCTGCCCAGGCTCTCACTAGCTGGGCAGGGCCGGTGGTACCTCTCATTGATGCCTAGTTGTCTCACCTCGGGATGGATTCCGCTGCCAGGCTCTCACCTAGCTGGCAGGGCAGGTTGATCTCTCGGAGGGTGGGAAGGTCTCACCTCGAGATGGATTCCACTGCCAGGCTCTCACCTAGCTGGCAGGGCAGGTTGATCTCTCGGAGGGTGGGAAGGTCTCACCTCGAGATGGATTCCGCTGTCAGGCTCTCACCTAGCTGGCAGGGCAGGTTGATCTCTCGGAGGGTGGGTAGGTCTCACCTCGAGATGGATTCCGCTGTCAGGCTCTCACCTAGCTGGCAGGGCAGGTTGATCTCTCGGAGGGTGGGAAGGTATCACCTCGAGATGGATTTCGCTGTCAGGCTCTCACCTAGCTGGCAGGGCAGGTTGATCTCTCGGAGGGTGGAAAGGTCTCACCTCGAGATGGATTCCGTTGTCAGGCTCTCACCTAGCTGGCAGGGCAGATTGATCTCTCGGAGGGTGGGTAGGCCTCACCTCGAGATGGATTCCGCTGCCAGGCTCTCATCTAGCTGGCATGGCAGGTTGATCTCTCGGAGGGTCGGAAGGTCTCACCTCGAGATTGATTCCGCTGCCAGGCTCTCACCTAGCTGGCAGTGCAGGATGATCTCTCGGAGGGTGGGGCAGGTCTCAGCTCGAGATGGATTCCGCTGTCAGGCTCTCACCTAGCCGGCAGGGCAGGTTGATCTCTCGGAGGGTGGGGTAGGTCTCACCTCGAGATGGATTCCGCTGCCAGGCTCTCACTTAGATGGCAGGGCAGGTTAATCTCTCAGAGGGTGGGGTAGGTCTCACCTCGAGATGGATTCCGCTGTCAGGCTCTCACCCAGCTGGCAGGGCAGGTTGATCTCTTGGAGGGTGGGGTAGGTCTCACCTCGAGATGGATTCCGCTGCTAGGCTCTCACCTAGCTGGCAGGGCAGGTTGATCTCTCGGAGGGTGTGGTAGGTCTCACCTCGAGATGGATTCCGCTGCTAGGCTCTCACCTAGCTGGCAGGGCAGGTTGATCTCTCAGAGGGTGGGGTAGGTCTCACCTCGGGATGGATTCCGCTGTCAGGCTCTCACTAGCTGACAGGGCTGGTTGATCTCTCGTGGAAGCCCAAGTCTCTTACCCGGAGGAGATCTCGCCACCCAGGCTCCCATAGCTGGCATGGCAGGTTGACCACTCCGGGAGGTGAAGTGTCCTTTACCCGAAGGAGGTCTCGTCACCCAGGCTCCCATACCTGGCATGGCAGGTTGACCCCTCTGGGAGGTGAAGTGTTTTTTACCCGGAGGGGGTCTCGCCACCCAGGCTCCCATAGCTGTCATGGCAGGTTGACCCCTCCAGGGGGCCAAGTGTTTTTTACCTGGAGGGGGTCTCGCCACCCAGGCTCCCATAGTTGGCATAGCACGTTGACCCCTCCGGGGGGCCAAGTGTTTTTTACCCGAAGGGGGTCTCGTCACCCAGGCTCCCATATTTGGCATGGCAGGTTGACCCCTCCGGGGGGCCAAGTATTTTTTACCCGGAGGGGGTCTCGCCACCCAAGCTCCCATAGCTGGCATAGCACGTTGACCCCTCCGGGGGGCCAAGTGTTTTTTTACCCGGAGGGGGTCTCTCCACCCTGGCTACCATAGCTGGCATGGCAGGTTGACCCCTCCGGGGGGCCAAGTGTTTTTTACCCGGAGGGGGTCTCGACACCCAGGCTCTCATAGCTGGCATGGCAGGTTGACCCCTCCGGGGGGCCAAGTGTTTTTTACCTGTAGGGGGTCTCGCCACCCAGGCTCCCATAGCTGGCATGGCAGGTTGACCCCTCCGGGGGGCCAAGTGTTTTTTACCTGGAGGGGGGTCTCGCCACCCAGGCTCCCATAGCTGGCATGGCAGGTTGACCCCTCCGGGGGGCCAAGTGTTTTTTACCCAGAGGGGGTCTCGCCACCCAGGCTCCCATAGCTGGCATTGCACGTTGACCCCTCCGGGGGGCCAAGTGTTTTTTACCCGGAGGGGGTCTCACCACCCAGGCTCCCATAGCTGGCATGGCAGGTTGACCCCTCCGGGGGGCCAAGTGTTTTTTACCCGGAGGGGGTCTCGCCACCCAGGCTCCCATAGCTGGCATGGCAGGTTGACCCTGTTGGGTACATTGGTTAAATGTACCTGATTTGAAGAAGCCTCACCCAACTCAATGATATACATCAAAATGTATTTGATGTATGTTGAGTTTACTTGTGCAGGTTAAGTAATTACTGGACTGAAGCAAAAAGTTTCTAAGTCCATGTGTCGACACCCAGAGGGAAAGTGTCGACACTTAAGAAGACTTGTGTTGACACCCAGACAAGCAGTGTCGACACTTGGAGTCATTGTGTCGACACCTGGGATGCAAAGTTGACACCAGACAGAAAGTATCGACACTTGGAGCTGTGTCGACACTCTGTGAAGAAAAGTGCAGACAGAAAGTGTCGACACTTAACAGCAGTGTCGACACCTTGAAGAACTGGGTCTACACCAGAAAGTGTCGACACAAGGAGTTGTGTCGACACTCAGCAAAAGTCAGCAGAAACTAAGTTAAAGTGTCGACACCAAGAACAATGTGTCGACACTCAACAGAAGAGTCAGCACATGAAGTAAGTGTCGACACCTAGAATAATGTGTCGACACTCAGCTGAAGACTCTACACTTGAAGAAAGTGTCGACACATGGAGCTGTGTCGACACTTAGCAAAGAACAGAAATATCAACAAAATATTCTAAGTACAAGTGTCGACACTAAGGGAATGTGTCGACACTCAGCTGAAGTCTTAACAGAAGAATCAAGTTTTGACACAAGGAGCTGTGTCGACACTCAGCAAGTATCAACATAGAAGACTATGTGTCGACACCAAGAAGCAGTGTCGACACTTAACAGATTCAACACAAAAAGTTGTGTCGACACAAAGGAGATGTGTCGACACTTAGAAGAATTCAGCAAGTTACAGAAGATCAAGTACTTGTGTCGACACTCAATTTCAGTGTCGACACATGCAGAAGAATCTGTGTCGAGACGTAGTATCTACAATACAAGGAGTTGTGTCGACACCTTATAGACTTGTGTCGACACTTACACAACTGGTGTCGACACTTGGTCTATAAGTGTCGACACTTAAAGACAGAAAGTCTCGACACTTTCAGACAGTTAGAGATTTTCAAGAATTGACTGGATGACTTGACAGCTGCCGTTCCAGCCGGTCTACAGCACCTGTCAGAGATGTCAGAATTCAGTTATGGACCGGACCAGCCGGTTACCATGAAGAAGGCCTATAAATAGGCTCATACAGTTTACAAAAACGGGTGTGGTTATGAAGGTGGATCAGGTTGTTGTTGAACAAGTTATTAAAGTGGTTCACAGAGTTATTGATCAAGTATCAAATCAAGAAAATCTAGCTGTGCAGATCTAAGAAGTTGGAGAGAGAGGGCTCCATCCAAGAAATCAGCCTTTGGAACTAGGCTGAGAAGAAGGGTTCAGATATATTCTGGATCTTAAGAAGCAGAGATCAAGGATCAACTGCAGGAGGATTCATTCTTATTCAGTTCTACTCAAGAAGCTTTGAAGAAAGCTAAGTCAGATTGAATCCAGCTGAGTTCTTCCAAGAACTCATCAAGAAACTCTCAACTCCCCTCTCTTGTTTCTGAGTTGTTGAGTTAACATTTGTAATTCATTTTTAACTTGTAGGATCCTTTGGATCTGAGTGAATTGTAAGCCTGTAATTATAAAGGCTGAGGGTAGGGCTTGAGAGCCTGAGTGTAGGAGATTGAAATCTCTGAGTGTAGGCCTTGTTGGCTGAGTGTAGGCCTTGATTGGCTGAGTGTAGGCCTTTGTGGCTGAGTGTAGGATTTGGGAAAAGCTGAGTTGTAGGGCCTTGGGCCTGAGGTGTAGGAACCAATTTGGGTTCTGAGCTACTGGAGAAGTTTGGCCGAATCTAGTACACTGCTAGATAGGCGAAGGGGGAAAGTGGATGTACCCAATGCTTGGGGAACCACTATAAAACACTGTGTCTGCTGTGATTGTGCTGTGATTATGAATGCTTATGTAATTGTTGTGCAAAAATAGTTAGAATTCTGTGATATAACTGATTGCTGCCATTAAAGTTCAAAAAGGATTAGGTCACCTATTCACCCCCCCCCCCCCTCTAGGTGTTTAGGTACTATTTCTTTCAAGTGGTATCAGAGGGAGGTTCCTCAAAAAGGACTAACAGTCTAAGGAGATCCTGAGTGGCAGATTCAGTTTAAGTCAAAATATAGATTCAAGAAAATCAAGAACCATGGGTTCCTCTAAAAATCACAAGGAATTAGGTTCCATGAAATTGCCTATATGCAGGAAAGAGATCTTTGAGATCTGGAAGGAAAGGGTAAGGCTGTTTATGGAGGCCTCAGACCCTAGAATCTACATCACAGTAAAGGAAGGGCCTTATGTGCCCATGAAGATATCAGTTCTAGATGCAAATCAGAGAACTCCAAAGGATTTCTCTGAAATGACTAAGGATGAGATTGTCCTAGCCACCATGGACAAAAGGGCTCAAAACATTATTGTAAGTGTCATAGATGATGCCACTTTTCAGAATCTTATTCACTGTAAGACAGCCAAAGAGATGTGGGATACTCTCATTATCTATATGGAGGGTTCTGAAGAAGTTAGGCAAGATAGAAAATCCTTGCTAAATCAAGAGTATGAGAGTTTTAGACAAGGAAAAGGTGATAGCATAACTGAGTGCTATAAGAAGTTCTACAGAATAGTGAATGAACTCATGTCTTATGGAAGAGAGTTCAGCAATTATGAACTAAATGACAAGTTCCTAAGGTCCCTAACTAAAGATTGGGACACAAAGATTTGTGTCATTAGAGAAATGGCTAAGTTGGGAGAAATTCCTCCACCTACACTATTTGGCAAGTTATTGTCTTATGAGATGCAGTTGACAGTGAGAAAAGAGGAGGAGAAATCCACAAGAACTGAACACAAGGAAAGAACTGTAGCCTTCAAGACAGAAGCCTCCAGAAAGTGCAGAAATAAGTCATCAACTCCACCTCCAAAGGTAATTGAATCAGAGTCAGATGAGTCAATCAGCACAAAATCTGAAAGTAGTGAAAGTGATGAAGACTTTGCTGCCTTCACTAGACATTTTCAGAAATTCTTGAAGAAGAAATAGTGGAGGTCAAGGCCTTCTACTTCAAAAGGAAAAGAAGATTTTTATCAGGATAAAAAGGCTTCAAAGAAAGACAGGAAGAGGACAAAATCTAGCAAGGCAACTGGTTCAAAGATAGTATGCTATTGCTGCAATAGACAAGGCCATGTTATTGCAGATTGTCCTGAAAAGAGAAAAGAGTCTAGTGACAAGAAGAAATCTCATTTTAAAGGCAAGAAAGAGAAGTCTTTTGTTGCCAAGAAGGAGAAGACTCTATCAGATATCTCTTCTTCAGAAACTGAGTCTGATGCTGAAGCTTACATAGGGCTGTTTGCTGAAGAAGAAGAAGAAGAATTCATGCAGATAATGGAGTCTATTTATGAACAAGAAGACTGTCAGTGCCAAGGACTGATGGCATTGACTGAGAGTGACAAAATCCTGGAGCAGCCAGGACCCAGTAAGGTACAAAGTTCAACTCTAAGTTCAGTTTCTTGTTCCAGTTCAGAATCAGATTCATCATCATCAAGTGATGAGAATGTATCTGAGTCTGAGGATGATATTCATCAGCTTATAGATGAATATAAAGTGCTGTTGCAAGCTTACAAGAAAAGCAAGACCCTAGCCAAAAGTCAGGCAATGGAAATTGCTGATCTAAAAGCTGCTGTAACAGATTTTGAGAAGCAATTTGATCAAAAGCTTAATGAGATAGCCAGGCTGAAACACATAACAGTGATTCAGATGGGGACTATCACCTTTAAGAATGATCAAATCAAGAGTCTGGAGATCAATCTTCAGAAAGAGAGAGATCTTGTTGCTAGGTTTTCTAAACCTAAGTCAGTGTTACCTTTAATTGATGAATTTGTTCATCATAAAGGCAAGGCTGGACTGGGTTTTATTAGACCTGCAAGGACTGAGCAGTCCAAGCCCAAGTCCAAGGGCAAAGCTCCAACATTCAACAAGTCTGTTGTAGATAAGACAGCAAAGACAATACCTAAGCAAAGGTACAATAAGTTTGAATGCTGGTGCTGTGGCAAAGTTGGCCATTTTGCAGTGGAATGTTGGCACAATGCTAGTGCCAAAGTGAGTACCAATCTACCTGTTGGAAAGCCAGTAGGTAGCTTTGTCAGATTGCAAACTAACAAGTACCAAGGACCCAAGAATTCTTTGGGTTCTAAGGTTCATTAATCTGTTTTGCAGGTGAGTCCAAGTGGCCATACCCCAACATGGTACTTGGACAGTGGATGTTCTAGACATATGACTGGAACTAGAGGATTACTAAAGGACTACATACCAATAAAAGATGGTCCAAAAGTCACCTTTGGTGGTTCTGAAAAAGGAATCATCAAAGGATTTGGTAGCATTTCTAGCAACTTGGTTACCATTACTCAAGTGGCTTATGTTAAAGGGTTGAAACACAACCTAATAAGTATAAGTCAATTAAGTGATGTAGGATATGACATCTCATTTGTTAAAAATGGTTGTCATATCAAGAGGTCAAGTGATCAAGAGATCATTTTGACAGGTTATAGGAAGAGGAATGTCTACTGCTTAGACATTATGGTTGAGAACAATGGTTCTCCAGTTTGTCTTGTAGCTGATGAGACAGTCACTCATTGTGTCAAATGGCACAAGAGGCTAGCCCATCTTAACTACAAGACTATTAGCAAACTCTTTAGCAAAGAGTTAGTGAGGAATGATCCTCAAGTTAAGTGTGTTAAAGATGGTATTTGCTCAGCTTGTCAAAAGGGCAAGCAGACTAAATCCACCTTTAGAAGCATAGAAAACAAAGATGCTGTGAGGTGTTTATACCTCTTGCACTTGGATCTCTTTGGTCCAATGCCAGTTCACAGCTTAGGTAGGAAGGTCTATACCCTTGTAGTTGTAGATGACTACTCAAGGTTTTCCTGGGTGTTCTTCTTAAGACAGAAATCTGAAACACCTAGTGTCTTCCATAGCTTTGTCAAGCAAATTCAGAATGAACTAGACAGTACAGTGGTCAAGATTAGAAGTGACCATGGTACTGAGTTTCAGTCTGATAGCATGATAAAACTTTGTGAAGACTTTGGGATATTTCAAGAATTCTCTTCACCTAGAACACCTCAGCAAAATGACATTGCTGAGAGGAAGAATAGGACCTTGATAGAGGCTGGTAGGACCCTACTAAGTGATACATCACTGCCAGAGTATTTCTGGGCTGAAGCAGTTAACACTGCATGCCATGTTATAAATAGGGCTACCATCACTAAAGGCCTCAACAAGACCCCCTATGAAGTTGTGAAAGGCAGGAAACCAAACCTATCCTACTTCAGGATCTTTGGTTGCAAATGCTTCATACTTAACAATGGGAAGTCTTACTTGACTAAGTTTGCTGCCAAGTCCCAAAAGGGAATTTTTGTTGGGTACAGCAATAATAGTAAGGCTTATAGAGTCTACAACTTGTCTACACAAGTTGTAGAAGAATCTGTGCATGTAGTTTTTGATGAGACTAAACTTATTAACAATGAGTTGTCTAGTACTGTATGCAGCCCCACAGGTTTAACAAAGAAAATGGACAAGCTTACTATAGAAGAAGTACCTGGTGCAAGACAGCAAGGAGAGGAGAGTAGCTGTTGTCCAGGGGGAGAACTACATGTACCAATTGCTGATGAAGTTCAAGGAATACAGCATGATAGAGATGCTGAAGAGGTTCAACCAGAAGTTAGGATGCCTCCAGCCAACAGGCATCTTAGAGATCATCAAGTAGAGCAGATTATTGGAGATCCAAGACAAGGAGTACAAACCAGGAGCAGATACATGAATGCAGCAATCTACTCTAGTTTTCTATCACAAGTTGAACCTAAGAAGTTTGAAGAAGCAATACAAGATCCACAATGTACTGAAGCAATGCAAGAAGAGCTTAATCAGTTCAAGAGGTGTAAGGTCTGGGAACTTGTTCCTAGACCTAGAGACCACAATATAATAGGAACCAAGTGGATCTACAGGAATAAGATGGATGAACAAGGGGTCATCATTAAGAATAAAGCAACACTGGTTGTTAAAGGATATAGGCAAGAAGAAGGTATTGATTTTGATCAAACCTTTGCTCCAGTAGCCAGACTGGAAGCCATAAGGATGTTCTTGGCCTATGCAACCTATCAAGGATTCAAAGTTTATCAAATGGATGTCAAGTCAGCATTCCTGAATGGTAATCTTAAGGAAGAAGTCTATGTGGAACAACCTTCAGGTTTTGTTGATTCAACTCTACCTCATCATGTCTATAGACTTAGTAAAGCATTATATGGGTTAAATCAAGCCCCTAGGGCTTGGTATGAAACCCTATCTAGTTTCCTCATTGAGAACAAGTTCTCAAGGGGGAAAATAGATAAGACTTTATTCCTTAGGAAATCTAGAGGCAAAGTTATACTAGTCCAAATATATGTAGATGACATTATATTTGGGTCTACTGAAAGCAGCATTTGCAAAAAGTTTGCAAAACTTATGCAAGGTCAGTTTGAGATGAGTAGCATGGGAGAGCTAAAGTTTTTCTTGGGTCTCCAAGTTAAACAGACTGAGAGTGGTTTATCCATTTGTCAGTCCAAGTTCACCCTAGAACTCATAAGGAAGTATGGTATGGATTCATCCATCACCATGAAGACTCCTATGGGGTCAAGTATGTCTCTTAGCAAGGATGATGTAGGGAAACCTGTAGATGAAAGCTTGTATAGAGGGATAGTTGGCTCCCTATTATACTTGACTGCTAGTAGACCTGACATCATGTATGCTACATGTGTTTGTGCAAGGTATCAAGCCTGCCCTAAAGAGTCTCATTTGACAGCAGTCAAAAGAATATTGAGATATCTAAAGGGCACTCCCTATCTAGGCCTCTAGTACCCTAGGAATGGGGATTTTGAACTAACAGGTTATTCAGATGCAGACTTTGCAGGATGCAAAGAAGATAGAAAAAGCACTACTGGAACCTGTCAATTCCTAGGTGGGAGACTAATTTCATGGAGTAGCAAGAAGCAAACCAGTGTGACTATCTCCACAGCAGAGTCAGAGTATGTGGCTGCAGGAAGTTGCTGTGCTCAACTTCTGTGGATACAATATCAGCTAGAGGACTATGGATTTCAGGTAAGTAGAACTCCACTTTTCTGTGATTCTACTAGTTCTATTTCAATAGCTAATAACCCTGTATCTCATAGTAGGACAAAACATATTGAAATTAAATATCATTTTCTTAGGGAGCATGTAGAAAGAGAAGATATTTTATTAGAATATGTTAAAACTGATAATCAAGTAGCTGATATGTTTACTAAGCCCCTAGAAGAAGCTAAGTTCAATAGATTTAAAATTGAACTAGGTATGATAAACTTAGAGTAAGTTTACAGAATTGAAATTGGCTAAGTAAAAAGGTGTCGACACATAGACAAGTCTATGTCGACACAGAATAGTTGGTGTCGACACTTCAGGAAATAGGTGTCGACACATCTAGGAAGTTGGTGTCGACACTTCAGAATGTTAGTGTCGACACATGACAAGTAGGTGTCGACACATCCAGATTGGTGTCGACACTTAGTATTTACTCAGAATTTTCTAAGTAAAGTCTCGACTATGTGTCGAGTTATGTGGTGTCGACACATAAACAAGTGTCGATACATAAAATCTGTTGACTACACTTGTGTCGACACATATGTGTCGAGACATTATAAGTCAGTGTCGACACTTATTGCCAGTGTCGACACATTTTAAGTTAGCTGTCCCGCCTGTTCATCTTCAAAATTAGAAAGGTATAAATAGGGTTTTGTCTTTGTTTGTCGACACGCTTTCAAAGTTTCGAGACCAAAACTACTGTGTCGACACCTCTCTTCTCTCAAGACAAATTCTACAAACCCTAATGGCGCCTAAGCTTGAGGAGAACGTCAACGAAGGATATGAGCTGGTGCGCGGCGCTTTCAGTGATGCAGATCAAGAAATCAAGTCTGTCGTAACCCTAGTCGCAGATTCAGGGTTAGAGTATTTAGTTTCTGAACCTACAAAGATATGGAAGAAGGAGGTTCTTGAATTCCTAAATGGAGCTGAAGTGGATGAATCTGGATACAGAATCAAATCCAGAGTTCATGGAACTAAGGTTAAGATATCGCCAAAGAGCTTGAGGAAGGTGCTTCAATTGCCAAGAACTCAAGATGAAGATGAAGTTACTGCATCCAGGACCAGGGAAGCTCTAACCTGGTGTGGACTTGATCCTAAAATGAAGATAGGTTCTGTTTTTAACAGGAAAGGCATGAACAGCCAAGGCAAATTCATGTCTGAAATTGTTGGAAAAGTGTTACTCAGCAAGCCAGGAGGGCATGACAGAGTGTCTGCCTATATGTTTGGAATAATGACAAGGATAATCTTTACTCTGAAAACAGACTGGTCTATAGTAGTTTATGAGAAGATTAAGGAGGGCTTGAAGAAGCCCAACCTGGGCAGAATCATTAGTCTTTATCTTGCTGGTGTAATACCTAAAGTAATGAGTACTGCTGCTGGAAGCAAGATAAACCATATGAGAAAGATGGATATGAGGTTGTTCTCAAGATGGGACAGGGTGTTGACTAAAGAGATGTCAACCCCTGAGAAGGTAGTTGCTGAGAAAGACACTTCTCCTAAGAAGAAAAGGAAGACTGCTCCAGTGGCACAAGAGTCCACTAGCAGTTCTGACAGTGAAGAGCAAGTTGTCTTCACTCCAGATGACAATGAGGAAGAGCCTGCCGAAAAGACTCCTGCTCCTCAAGAGGTTGCTGAGATCCAGGGGGAGCTACCTCAAGCTAGCCCCATCCACAAGGATCAAAGCCAGGGGAGCCTCCAGTTGTAGAAGAACCCTCTACACTGGAAAGTGAGCAAGCCACCACCATCATACAAGAGGTACTCACTGATCTAAATACTTTAGAATTTCTTATAGAAGATGCTGATTTGTCTGATGTTCATCAGCAAACTCAGCTGGATAGTCAAGAACCAGATGCTGTTATAAAAGACACATCTGTTGTACAAGCAGTGGTTCCTGATCCAGTGGTTGAAGAGCAAAGAATGTCTCCAGTTCATTCACCACCAGAATACACCATGGAAGATTTATTCCTAAATCTAGATCAACATGACTTTGACATGGACAAGGCTACTGCTACTGAAGAGAATGCTGCTGCTGAGGGGGAGCAAGTGCAAGTTCATGAAGTGCCTATAAGGCAAGAAACTGAGAAGGCACAAGATGTGCAAACTGAACGGCCCTCTAGCCCTAAGAAGAGGGTTGACATAGCCAGCTCCTCAGATTCTGAAGATGAGGAGGCTGCAAGAGCTAAGCAAAAGAAACTTTATGTCTTCAAGAGAAGAAGTCAAAGTTATAAAAAGGCTTTACAATCTATTGCACATCAGCCTATAGTTCAGCAAGCCCCAGCTTTTGATTATAGTGCACTGATGGTGGCAATGCAAATCAAGTTGGATGAGCAAAGGCAGGCCATAGAGAAATATGTAGATGAAGGGCAAAAATCACTCCAATTTGATCTGGCCCAGGATATAAAATCTATAAAGTTTGAAATGAACCAAAATAAGAAGGAGATGACAGACTGCTTCCACAAGGGTGACAATGCAGTGGTGTACTTGGCAACCCACCAGGATAAGATAAAGGCACAGGTAGATGATATAGCATTAAAGCAAGGATATGTTCTTGAAAATCAACTAAGGATGAATGACAATTTAACTGCTTCACATAATGCTATTGTCACTAAATTGAAGAACAAGGCTGCTGAACCTTCTACTTCCACTGCTGCTATTAAAGCTGATTTTGACAAAGTCTTCCAAGAAGAAATCTCTGATGTTAAGACTGTTATCCAAGCATCCCAGAAGGTTATATCTGACCAACTTCAAAAGCTCAAACCTTTCTTTAAAGATGGAATCAGATACTTGGATAGTCAAATCAGATTTCAGAAGGATGATGTCAGAGATCATATGGCTAGAGAAGTCATAAAGGGGGAGAGAGTGTTAGTCAAGGCAAGCTCTGACCATGCTAGGTGGATATCAAATTCCATCAGAGCTACACTTGGGTATCCTCCTCTGTGTGATGACAATGATGTTGCTGAATCTGGCATTAATCCTGCCTATCTTGGAGGTGAGCAACCAGAAGTAGCTCAGGTCATTTATCCACCTCCAGATTTTGAAATGATTCATGCTGAGATACAGACCATGTACAACCCATCTGGGGGCAAGGACAATGTCCATATTGAAAAGGTTGTTCAGCCTATATCAGAAGCCATGCAAGAGGCATTGCAAAAAGAGGAAGAGACAAGGTTGTCTAAGAAGAGGTTTAGGGAACAAGCAGAACAAAGGCCAGACTTTGAACAATGGAGCCCTACCTCTAGAAACATAATATTAACTGTCTGGAAAGCTGCCAAGGATAACACTCATGACAGGAACAAGTGGTTCTCTGAAGCTGAATGGAGAAAGCATGAATCTAGACAAGAGGCCATTGTTCAATACAGAAGGAAGGCAAAGATGGGAAAGCTACCTCCTACAGCTCAGGAGCCTAGCAAGTACTTTCCAAAGCCATATCACTATTTTGAGAGGCAGAAGATCAAAGCTGAAGAGCTTAAAAAGAAAGATCTGAAAGGCAAGAAGCCTGCTGATGCTAAAACTGCTGATGCTGCTGTCCAAGCTAAAGTCCAAGCTGGCAAAGGAATAGTTATCAAGGAACCAGAACAGAAATAGATTAAGAATTTACTTGAAGATTATTTTGTAATCTTTTGAATGTAAAACATTTTTGTGAACTACTGAAAATGTATAAGACAAATGTTATAACAATATATGATCAATATATTTCATGTTTGTTCTGTGAATGTGTCTATTTCTTATTTGTTCTGAAATGATGAATTTGTATACATGTGAAATTAATACATGTTTATGTTTACCCTGCTGAATATAATCCTGCTTTACATCATTTTGTAATTTTAATTATAAATGGTGTATATCATTGACTAAGGGTTATGACTTCTCCAAATAGGGGGAGATTGTTGGGTACATTGGTTAAATGTACCTGATTTGAAGAAGCCTCACCCAACTCAATGATATACATCAAAATATATTTGATGTATGTTGAGTTTACTTGTGCAGGTTAAGTAATTACTGGACTGAAGCAAAAAGTTTCTAAGTCCATGTGTCGACACCCAGAGGGAAAGTGTCGACACTTAAGAAGACTTGTGTTGACACCCAGACAAGCAGTGTCGACACTTGGAGTCATTGTGTCGACACCTGGGATGCAGAGTCGACACCAGACAGAAAGTGTCGACACTTGGAGCTGTGTCGACACTCTGTGAAGAAAAATGCAGACAGAAAGTGTCGACACTTAACAGCAGTGTCGACACCTTGAAGAACTGGGTCTACACCAGAAAGTGTCGACACAAGGAGTTGTGTCGACACTCAGCAAAAGTCAGCAGAAACTAAGTTAAAGTGTCGACACCAATAACAATGTGTCGACACTCAATAGAAGAGTCAGCACATGAAGTAAGTGTCGACACCTAGAACAATGTGTCGACACTCAGCTGAAGACTCTACACTTGAAGAAAGTGTCGACACATGGAGCTGTGTCGACACTTAGCAAAGAACAGAAATATCAACAAAATATTCTAAGTACAAGTGTCGACACTAAGGGAATGTGTCGACACTCAGCTGAAGTCTCAACAGAAGAATCAAGAGTCGACACAAGGAGCTGTGTCGACACTCAGCAAGTATCAACATAGAAGACTATGTGTCGACACCAAGAAGCAGTGTCGACACTTAACAGATTCAACACAAGAAGTTGTGTCGACACAAAGGAGATGTGTCGACACTTAGAAGAATTCAGCAAGTTACAGAAGATCAAGTACTTGTGTCGACACTCAATTTCAGTGTCGACACATGCAGAAGAATCTGTGTCGAGACGTAGTATCTACAACACAAGGAGTTGTGTCGACACCTTGTAGACTTGTGTCGACACTTACATAACTTGTGTCGACACTTGGTCTATAAGTGTCGACACTTAAAGACAGAAAGTCTCGACACTTTCAGACAGTTAGAGATTTTCAAGAATTGACTGGATGACTTGACAGCTGCCGTTCCAGCCGGTCTACAGCACCTGTCAGAGATGTCAGAATTCAGTTATGGACCGGACCAGCCGGTTACCATGAAGAAGGCCTATAAATAGGCTCATACAGTTTACAGAAATGGGTGTGGTTATGAAGGTGGATCAGATTGTTGTTGAACAAGTTATTAAAGTGGTTCACAGAGTTATTGACCAAGTATCAAATCAAGAAGATCTAGCTGTGCAGATCTAAGAAGTTTGAGAGAGAGGGCTCCATCCAAGAAATCAGCCGTTGGAACTAGGCTGAGAAGAAGGGTTCAGATATATTCTGGATCTTAAGAAGCAGAGATCAAGGATCAACTGCAGGAGGATTCATTCTTATTCAGTTCTACTCAAGAAGCTTTGAAGAAAGCTAAGTCAGATTGAATCCAGCTGAGTTCTTCCAAGAACTCATCAAGAAACTCTCAACTCCCATCTCTTGTTTCTGAGTTGTTGAGTTAACATTTGTAATTCATTTTTAACTTGTAGGATCCTTTGGATCTGAGTGAATTGTAAGCCTGTAATTATAAAGGCTGAGGGTAGGGCTTGAGAGCCTGAGTGTAGGAGATTGAAATCTCTGAGTGTAGGCCTTGTTGGCTGAGTGTAGGCCTTGATTGGCTGAGTGTAGGCCTTTGTGGCTGAGTGTAGGCTTTGGGAAAAGCTGAGTTGTAGGGCCTTGGGCCTGAGGTGTAGGAACCGATTTGGGTTCTGAGCTAGTGGAGAAGTTTGGCCGAATCTAGTACACTGCTAGATAGGCGAAGGGGGAAAGTGGATGTACCCAATGCTTGGGGAACCACTATAAAACACGGTGTCTGCTGTGATTGTGCTGTGATTGTGAATGCTTGTGTAATTGCTGTGCAAAAGTAGTTAGAATTCTGTGATAAAACTGATTGCTGCCATTAAAGTTCAAAAAGGATTAGGTCACCTATTCACCCCCCCCCCCCTCTAGGTGTTTAGGTACTATTTCTTTCAGACCCCTCCGGGGGGCCAAGTGTTTTTTACCCAGAGGGGGTCTCGCCACCCAGGCTCCCATAGCTGGCATGACAGGTTGAGCCCTCCGGGGGACAAAGTGTTTTTTACCCAGAGGGGGTCTCGCCACCCGGGCTCCCATAGCTGGCATGACACGTTGACCCCTCCGGGGGGCCAAGTGTTTTTTACCCGGAGTGGGTCTCGCCACCCAGGCTCCCATAACTGGCATGGCAGGTTGACCCATCCGGGGGGCCAAGTGTTTTTTACCCGGAGGGCGTCTCGCCACCCAGGCTCCCATAGCTGGCATGGCAGGTTGACCCCTCCGAGGGGCCAAGTGTTTTTTACCCGGAGGGGGTCTCGCCACCCAGGCTCCCATAGCTGGCATGGCAGGTTGACCCCTCCGGGGGGCCAAGTGTTTTTTACCCGGAGGGGGTCTCGCCACCAAGGCTCCCATAGCTGGCATGGCAGGTTGACCCCTCCGGGGGGGGCCAGGCATTTTTTACCCGGAGGGGGTCTCACCACCCAGGCTACCATAGCTGGCATGGCAGGTTGACTCATCCGGGGGGCCAAGTGTTTTTTACCCAGAGGGGGTCTCGCCACCCAGGCTCCCGTAGCTGGCATGGCACGTTGACCCCTCTGGGGGACAAGTGTTTTTTACCTGGAGGGGGTCTCGCCACCCAGGCTCCCATAGCTGGCATGGCAGGTTGACCCCTCCGGGGGGCCAAGTGTTTTTTACCCGGAGGGGGTCTCGCCACCCAAGCTCCCATAGCTGGCATGGCAGGTTGACCCCTCCGGGGGGCCAAGTGTTTTTTACCCGGAGGGGGTCTCGCCACCCAGGCTCCCATAGCTGGCATGGCAGGTTGACCCCTCCGGGGGGACAAGTGTTTTTTACCCGGAGGGGGTCTCTCCACCCAGGCTCCCATAGCTGGCATGGCAGTTGACCCCTCCGGGGGGCCATGTGTTTTTTACCCGGAGGGGGTCTCGCCACCCAGGCTCTCATAGCTGGCATGGCAGGTTGACTCCCCGGAGAGGCGCGTAAGAAAATTACACTCAGCGAATGCGTTGGGTTGGGCGTTTCTTTCTGAGCTTGTGCCAACCTCGAAAAGAGCGGGGATTGTGTACAACCCCGTATTCGCCCCTATACAGTTTTTAAGTTTTTTGGTGATTTTGAACTCTCGGTGGCCAATTTTGGCTCTGGCGTGGAAACATACTAGTAGGGGGTAAATCGGCCTCCCCCAGTGGCCCTTTTTTGGGGCGTCGGGGCCTCGCCCCTGCCCCCCTGCCCGCGGCTTGGTGGGGCGAGGCCGGCCTAGGCCGGGGGTCTCGCCCCTGCCCACGGCTTGGTAGGGCGAGACCGGCCTAGGCCGGGGGTCTCGCCCCTGCCCGCGGCTTGGTGGGGCGAGACCGGCCCAGGCCAAGGGTCTCTCCCCTGCCCGCGGCTTGGTGGGGCGAGACCGGCCTAGGCCGGGGGTCTCGCCCCTTCCCGCGGCTTGGTGGGGCGAGACCGGCCTAGGTCGGGGGTCTCGTCCCTGCCCGCGGCTTGGTGGGGCGAGACCGGCCTAGGCCGGGGGTCTCGCCCCTGCCCTCATCGCCCCTGCCCTCGTCGCCCCTGTGCTCGGCCCCTAGGTGGATGAGGGGTGGGGTGGTTTTTACTCCTTTACCCCCTGGTGTGGTTGTTTCTTATTGGCCCGGAGCTTTTTAGCCCTAGGGGCTTTTCGGTCATTTTGGTCCATGGGATTTGGAAAACTATAAATAGACCCCCTTGGGTGACTTTGGAGAGGATCCTTTTCTTAGCTTCCTCCTCCCTTAGCTTCTTCTTGATAGAGTAGTGAGAGATCTCCAAGGCGCCCAGCCTAGCCCTTTGGTAAGGGAGGGGAAGAGCTCAGGTAGCCTTCCGGGTGTGAGGTGGGACCTTCGTGCTAGAGCCGAGTGTCTGTTTTAGCTTCTTGATCCTTTGGTCTGTGACGTTCTCTTGAGTGTAGTAGGTGTGAGGTCACCCCTTTCCAGGGACCCCAAACTCCACAGAGGTCAGTTTTGGCTTCAACACCCCATATTCACTGAGTGGGACCCGGAGGCACCAACGGTCAGGATTGGACTAGCTTCGGGCTAGCTTCGAGCTTCAGACCGGAAGAGCTCCCGCCTTGGAGGAGCTCCCGCTCATAGGCGGGCGAGATCGCTTGTGCCAAGCCTTGGAGGAGCTCCCGCCCATAGGCGGGCGAGATTATTCGCGTCAGGACTCGGTCGAGACCTACCAAGTCCCAGGAGCGGGTGAGAAGGCGTTTAGTGGAGGCGGGAAGGTTCTCGTCTCAGGGTTCTCGCCAAGTGGGGCCCAGGGCCCGGGATAAAATTACTTAATTTCCCTCAGGTAAGATTACCCATATACCCCTAGGGGCTGCATTTAGTACTTTACAAACAGCAGGATTTGGTTATTGGCAGGTCAGCCAAGGGTATTTCAGTAATCTCAGGTCAGCAAAAGGCTATAAATAGACCCATAAGGGATCCTTAGAAAGCAAGCTCTCATTATCCTCCAAATCTCTAGTGCTTTCTGAGGAGCTCCTATCCCAGTTTTGGCTTTGGAGGGGAAGGTCTCAGAGATCTTCCGGGTGTGAGGTGGGACCTCCCTGCTGAGGCTTTGGGTCAGTCTTAGGTCCTTTGCAACTAGTCGAGGGTCGGGGCTCGAGAGAAGTCGGTGTTGGCTGCACCCTTATTTTTGAACTCCCGTTGAGGTCAATTTTGGCTTCAACAGTTCTGGTGCGGTGAGCGTGGAAGGCAGCTGATACACGAAAGCCTTGAGTTTAGTAACATGGCTGGAGGTGAAGGTGAAGGGTCTAGTTCTGGAGGCTCCCCCACCCGGGGAGAGGAGGCGACGAGGAAGATGTTGGAGGACTTCAGGCGAGAAGTCTTGCAGACCATTAGCTTAGCCTTCACGGCGAGGAGTGAGTGGGCGACTCCTCAGGTTCCAGTGGAGGCGGTCACGCTCTTGGGAGAGAATGCCCCTGGGCAGCGCCCCGGGAAGGAGGTCCCGGTGGAAGTCGGCGAGAGGGACGTGGCCGCACGGGAGCTCTTCCCAGGCCAGCGCCCAGGTAAGGAGACCCTGGCAGATTTGGTCGAGAGGGAGGCAGCTGTGTGAGAACTCTTCCCTGGGCACGGTCTCACGGATCGGGCCAGCCAGCCGAGGCCGCGAGATGTACCTTCTCGCCAGGCAGGAGGCGAGAGCCCTTTCAGCGAGCTCATCATCTCAGCTCCAGTGCTAGAGGGGTTCCGGGAGCCGGACATGTCCTATTACTCAGGGAAGGATGACCTTGTACAGCATGTGCAGTGGTTTCGATAAGGAATATGACAGATGCCTTCAAGTGTCGGTTGTTCGCCATCACATTGAAGGAGAAGACCCGGGACTGGTTCCACCAGTTGCCGGTGAGCTCGATATACTGCTTTGAAGATCTGCGCTGAGGGTTTCTGTTAAGGTTCTCAACGTCTAAGAAGCGGAAGAAGGAGGTGGAGTGCCTGTTTGCAGTGAGGCAGAAGCAGTACAAGACACTGGGTCACTACGTTGACCGGTTTCAGGAAGAGATCCTCTTGGTCCAGGAGGTCCCAGGGTACACGCTAATGCTCGACTTCACCCTTGGGCTGAGGCCGGGATTCTTCAGTATGGAGTTGAAGAGAGTGCCCCCCTCTCCTTTGAGGAGCTCATGGAGAGGGCGGCGAAAGAGATAGACTTCGAGAGGGCAAATCTGGCGTTTGTCAGGAAGTTGGCCAGGCTGGCGGAAGACGATGTGAATGAGCCTGCAGTAGGAAGGCAGAGGGAGCCGAGAGAGCAGAGGGAGCAAAGAGAAAAAAGAAGGAGGGAAGAACCCCGAGGGTAGGGGCAGCAGCAGGGATGGGGGGCCCGGGAGCCGAACAACCGGTTAGCTTGGAGGCCCTAGGAGGGTCGCCCCCAGGGCCAAGGAGGAGGCTACCGGGAAAGAGACAACTTACGAGGACCCAGGAGGTTTGACCAGCCGGCGTGGAGACAGGGGCCAAGGGGCCACCTCCCATTGCGGCAAGAGGCCATGGAGGTGGGCAGAGGAAGAGGAGCAAGGAGAGGAGTTCGAGGAGCTGGGAGAAGAGGAGGAGAAGAAGGAAGAAGGGGTAGGGCGGCATTGCTTGTGACTTCCACTAGGAGGAAGGTCACGCGACGGCCACCTGCCCTGAGTTCTTAGAGATGAGAGAAGTGAGGGGAGCAGGGAGGCAGGATCCACCGGTTAGGATCGTGGAAGTGCAGCAGGGGGAGGGAGAAGATAGATGTGAGGACCGGGTAGACGTGGGAACCCGGGGAGGGATCGGGGTGATCCACGGAGGAGTGGGGATCGAGACAACCCGCAAGGGGAGCCTTCAAACCCTGTACTGAAGGGGTCTCGCCTCTACCTCCCAGGCTCCCCCACCGGAAGAAAAGATCACCTTCTCGTCAGCAGACTTGTCGGACTATGAAGATCCATTCTGTGATGCCCTGGTGATCCAGACGGCAGTGGAGAATTTCACGGTCTCGAGGATACTGGTGGACAACGGGAGCTCAGTGAACATTATCTTCAAGAATGCCTTTGATGAGATGAATGTTGAGGGTAAAAGGGTCTTGGCTTCGGATGGACCGCTATTCAGATTTTCTGGAGAGAGGAAGGAAGTAGAAGGAGGGGTAGGGCTGCATGTGAAGTTGGGAGGCGTGTCCCGGAACTGCAGGTTCGTGATAGTGGACGCTCCGAGCAGTTACAACGCCATATTTGGGCGTCCCCTCATCAGCGCCTTTCGCTGCGTCCCCTCCTCTTTCCACCAATGTATTAAGTTCAATAACGGAGGGGTGCAGGTTAGGATCAGGGGGGATCCGAAGGTGGCAAGGCAATGTTATGTGACAGCGGTCAAAACTGTGTCCTGGATGGCTGAGGCGGAAGAGCTGGAGAGGGAGATGGCAGAGCAGGAGGAGGACGTCAGAGAAGAGGAGATGAGCCTAGGGGAGGCAAGGAAGGAGACTGCGGAGGAGCAGGGAAAAGCTGAGAAGGAGGCCCGGAGGGGCATGGAGGTCGAGCAGCAGCGGGAGAGCCCGGAGGAGGCGATGGAGATTGAGGAGGAAGTAGGAAGGGAGGAGTTGGAGCTGGAAGAAGAAGCAAGGGTCAGCTGGGTGCAGTCGCCGCTGGAGCCGGCCGAGGAAGTAGTGGAGATGGAGGTCTTCACCAGCGCAGGGCAGGTGCAGAGGGTGCGGGTCAGCGGGGGCTTGAGTCCCGAGGACCAGGAGCGAGTGCGGGCCTGCATCCAAAGCAACATCGACATATTTGCTTGGAGCGCAGCAGACATGTCGGGCATCGACGCGGACGTGGCCTGCCACGGCCTGAACCTGGACCCCTGCACTCGACCCATACACCAAAAGATGAGGGTCATCGCCACCAAGCTGGAGGAACCCATCTGCGAGGAGGTCAGGAAGCTCCTGGAGGCCGACTTCATCTCGGAGATCCAGTATCTAGGCTGGATCTTCAATGTGGTAATGGTTAAGAAAAGGGGTGGGAAATGGCGAATGTGTATTGACTTACTACCCCTGCCTCAGATCGACGCGTTGGTTGATTCAGCCGTCGGTTTTTCTATTATGAGCTTTTTGGATGCTTTTTCAGGTTATCACCATATCCGAATGCACCCTCCCAATGTCAAGGATGTTTCCTTCATCACTAGGGAGGGATGCTTCAGTTATAAGATGATGCTCTTTGGGTTGAAGAACGCAGGGGCTACATACCAACGCGTGATGGATCGGGTCTTCCGAGATCAAAGGGGGAGAAACTTGGAGGTCTATGTCGACGACCTGATGATCAAGAGCAAGTGTGTGGATTCGCACCTGCAGGATCTAGAAGAGACGTTCGCCACCCTACGGAGATTCAAGATGAGGCTGAACCCCTTGAAGTGTGTCTTCGGGGCCAACTGCGGGAAGTTCCTTAGGCATCTCTTGACTCCGGTAGGGGTAGAGCCCAACCCGGACAAGGTGAAGGTCATCATAGAATTGGAATCACCTCGCGATGCCAAGGAGGTCCGACGCTTGACAGGCAAATTGGCTGGGCTAAGCAGGTTCTTCTCCAGGTTAGGGGACAAGTGTTCTTCATTCTTCAAGGTGTTGCGAGGGAACCAAAGGTTTGAGTGGACCTCCGAGTGCGAAGAAGCCTTCCAAGGGCTGAAGAGACAGCTCTCTCAGGCTCCTCTGCTTCAAAGCCCAAAAGAAGGGGAGGACTTGACCTTGTACCTTGGAGTAGGAGCTGAGGTGGTGATCTCCGTTCTAGTAAGGGAAGAGGGAAAGAAGCAACTGCCAATCTACTACGTCAGCCGGATCTTGAAGAAGGCAGAGCTTCGCTACCCCATCCTCGAAAAGTTGGCTTACGCTCTGGTCGTCTCGGCAAGGAAGCTCTGGCCGTATTTTCAAGCACACTCGATTAGGGTGGTGACCGACCATCCTCTTCACAAGATCTTTGAAGGGGTAGATCACTTGGGAAGACTTGCCAAGTGGTCCATCGAACTAAGCGAGTTCGACATCTCTTTCGTTCCGAGACTCTCCATTAAGGCACAAGAGGTGGCGGATTTTTTGGCGGACTATGTTGTTGAAGTCAAGGAGGGGGAGTCGCAGCCACAGGAAGCATGGAAGATGATGGTTGATAGGGCCTCGGGAAAGTATTCCCTCGATGGAGGAGTGGTGCTGATAAGCCCCCAGGGAGTCGCGATAGAGCAGGCGGTGGCTTACTACTTTTCGGTGACCAATAACCAAGCAGAGTATGAGGCCGTGATCGCCGGCCTTCGCTTGGCAAAGGAGCTTGAGATCCAGGACGTGGAGGCCTTCACTGACTCGATGGTAGTAGCGTCACAGATCCGAGGAGAGTTTGAATCTCGGGAGCCTACCTTCATAAAATACCTATCCAAGGTAAGGGCGATCATCGGTGGGTTCCGTTAATTCTCAATCCAGCATGTCCCCAGGGAGGAGAGCGCGACCGCCGATCAATTGACGAAGTTTGGACCTCGGGGAGGAGGGACCCTGACTGAACTTTTTCGGCCAGCAATCGAGGAAGGGGAGTTGATGGAGGTAGGTCGGCGATCCTCATGGGTGGACCCGTTGGTAACCTTCCTGACCACTAGTAGGCTGACGGAGGAGGTTAAGGATGAAAAGAGTTTCAGGCGCAAGGCAGCTCATTACTTGATGATGGAAGGGGGGTTGCATCGTAAGATGTTGTTAGGGATCCTGGAAAGATGTGTATCCGAAGATGAGGTCCCAAGGATCCTGGGGGAGGTACACTCGGGAGAGTGCGGCAGCCTCGGGAGGAAGGACATTGGAGGCAAGGGTAATAAGGCAGGGGTACTTCTGGCAGACCCTGAGGAAGGATGCAGCAGAGTTCGCAAAGAGGTGCCAAAAGTGCCAGTGGTACGCCCCCCCTCCAACTCTTGCCTTCTCAAAGACTTAGAAGCATAACATCGTCATGGCCTTTCGCCATCTGGGGGATGGACTTGTTCGGGCCTTTCCCTCCGGCCCGTGGGCAGAGGAGGTTTCTCCTAGTCATGGTCGACTACTTTTCCAAGTGGCTGCAGGTTAAGGCCTTGGCCAAACTCACCTCTCAAGTCATAAGCAATTTTGTATGGGGGAGATCATATGCAGGCACGGGCTGCCTCAAGCGATAGTGACAGATAACGGTCCCCAGTTTGCCAGTGAAGAGTTCATCAGCTTCTGCGCCCAGCTGGGGATAGATCTCAGATTTGCCTCTGTCCACCACCCCCGGAGCAACGGCCAGGTGGAAGCGGCAAACAAAATTATTGTGAACCTACACAAGAAAAAAGTGGAGAACTTGAGAGGAAATTGGGTGGAGCAGCTCCCCTCGGTCCTGTGGGCCTTGCGAACGACCCCGAACATGGCCACCGGCGAGACCCCCTTCAAGATTTCTCACGGGTGTGAGGCGGTATTTCCAGTGGAGTTCGAGGTTCGATCCCAGCGGGTCACAGTCGCGGGCGAAGGAGATGAGACTTGGAGGTTGGAGAACGAGGAGGGGTTACGCCTCTCGCTAGATATGGTGGAAGAGCTGCGGGATGTGGCAGCCATCAGGCAAGAAGAGATCAAGCGGCGGATGGCCAAGTATTTAGATAAGCATATCTGGGTCAAGCAGTTCGCCGAAGGAGATCTGGTGCTAAAAAAGGTTGACGGGGCAGGAAGGTCGGCCCCCGTGGGCAAGCTCAACCCGAACTGGGAAGGGCCTTACATAGTGAAGGAGGTCCTTGGAACAGGAGGTTACTACCTCCAGGACGTGGATGGGAGGACCTTAAGCCACACCTGGAGCGGTGATGACCTAAAACGCTTCTACCCAGGAGAGGGGGAAGGTGTTATTATGTATCCAAAATCATGCTTGTTATACTACATCAATTAACTAGTTTTCCTCTTGCCTATTGTTAAATTCTTATGATAGGATGTAATTATGTGTTTTGCAACACCCCAAGCTAGGCTCGGTCCCAGGTAGACCCGCTGCGTAGGCTCTCATCTAGATGGCAGGTCCGAAGGCTCGCCCGTGGGGGATAGGTCTTGTTTGTGGAAACTTCATCGACACCTCGAGCTAGGCTCGGCCCCAGGTAGACCCTATGTGCAGGCTCTCATCTAGCTGCCAGGTCCAAAGTCTCGCATGTGGGGGATAGGTCTTGTTTGTGGAAACTTCATCGGCACCCCGAGCTAGACTCGGCCCCAGGTAGACCCGTTGCGCAGGCTCTCATCTAGCTGGCAGGTCTGAAGGCTCGCATGTGGGGGATAGGTCTTGTTTGTGGAAACTTCATCGGCACCCCGAGCTAGGCTCGGCCCCAGGTAGACCCGCTGCGCAGGCTCTCATCTAGTTGGCAGGTCCGAAGGCTCGCCTGTGGGGGATAGGTCTTGTTTGTGGAAATTTCATCAACCCCCAGAGCTAGGCTCAGCCCCAGGTAGACCCGCTGCGCAGGCTCTCATCTAGCTGGGAGGTCCGAAGGCTCGCCTGTGGGGGATAGGTCTTATTTGTGGAAATTTCATCAGAACCCCGAGCTAGGCTCTGCCCCAGGTAGACCCGCTGCGCAGGCTCTCATCTAGCTGGCAGGTCTGAAGGCTCGCCTGTGAGGGATAAGTCTTGTTTGTGGAAACTTCATCGACACCCCGAGCTAGGCTCGGCCCCAGGTATACCCGCTGCGCAGGCTCTCATCTAGCTGGCAGGTCCGAAGGCTCGCCTGTGGGGAATTGGTCTTGTTTGTGGAAACTTCATCGGCACCCCGAGCTAGGCTCGGCCCTAGGTAGACACACTGCGCAGGCTCTCATCTAGCTGGCAGGTCCGATGGCTCGCCTGTGGGGGATTGGTCTTGTTTGTGGAAACTTCATCGACACCCTGAGCTAGGCTCGACCCCAGGTAGACCTGCTGCGCAGGCTCTCATCTAGCTGGCAGGTCTGAAGGCTCGCATGTGGGGGATAGGTCTTGTTTGTGGAAACTTCATCGGCACCCCGAGCTAGGCTCGGCCCTAGGTATACCAGCTGCGCAGGCTCTCATCTAGCTGCCAGGTCCGAAGGCTCGCCTGTGGGGGATAGGTCTTGTTTGTGGAAATTTCATCGGAACCCCGAGCTAGGCTCGGCCCCAGGTAGACCCGCTAAGCAGGCTCTCATCTAGCTGGCAGGTCTGAAGGCTCGCCTGTGGGGGATAGGTCTTGTTTGTGGAAACTTCATCGACACCCCGAGCTAGGCTCGGCCTCAGGTAGACCCGCTGCGCAGGCTCTCATCTAGCTGGGAGGTCTGAAGGCTCGCCTGTGGGGGATAGGTCTTATTTGTGGAAATTTCATCAACACCCCGAGCTAGGCTCGGCCCCAGGTAGACCCGCTGTGCAGGCTCTCATCTAGCTGGCAGGTCCGAAGGCTCGCCTATGGGGGATAAGTCTTGTTTGTAGAAACTTCATTGGCACCCCGAGCTAGGCTCGGCCCCAGGTAGACCCGCTGCGCAGGCTCTCATCTAGCTGGCAGGTCCGAAGGCTCGCCTGTGGGGGATAGGTCTTGTTTGTGGAAATTTCATCGACACCCCGAGCTAGGCTCGGCCCCAGGTAGACCCGCTATGCAGGCTCTCATCTAGCTAGTAGTTCTGAAGGCTCGTATGTGGAGGATAGGTCTTGTTTGTGGAAACTTCATCGGCACCCCGAGCTAAGCTTGTCCCCAGGTAGACCCGCTGCACAGGCTCTCATCTAGCTGGCAGGTCTGAAGGCTCGTATGTGGGGGATAGGTCTTGTTTGTGGAAACTTCATCGGCACCCCGAGCTAGGCTCGGCCCCAGGTAGACCCGCTGTACAGGCTCTCATCTAGCTGGCAGGTCCGAAGGCTTGCCTGTTGGGGATAGGTCTTGTTTGTGGAAACTTCATCGGCACCCCGAGCTAGGCTCGGCCCCAGGTAGACCCGCTGCGCAGGCTCTCATCTAGCTGGCAGGTCTGAAGGCTCGCCTGTGGGGGATAGGTCTTGTTTGTGGAAACTTCATTGACACCCCGAGCTAGGCTCGGCCCCAGGAAGACCCGCTGCGCAGGCTCTCATCTAACTGGCAGGTCCAAAGGCCCGCCTATGCGGGATAGGTCTTGTCTGCGGAAACTTCATCGACACCCCGAGCTAGGCTCGGCCCCAGGAAGACCCGCTGGGCAGGCTCTCATCTAGCTGGCAGGTCCGAGGGCTCGCCTGAGGGGGAAAGGCTTGGTTTTTGGTTCTTGATCCTTGGTTACTTTTGCACTACCCCGAGCTCGGCTCGGCCCCAGGTAGACCCGCGGCGCAGGCTCTCATCTAGCTGGCAGGTCCGAAGGCTCGCCTGTGGGAGGGGAGTTTTTGATCCTGGGAGACACTTTGACTCGGATGTTCTGAGCGGGGCAAGAAACACACCCGGCACACGGAATGAAGAGAGGTAGGATCCCTTCAGGCAGGAGAGGTCTCGGCCAGAGGAGGTCTCGGCCGGGAGATCTCCGTCAAGGGGACCTCGCCCAAGGAAGTTCCCGACGGGAATGCTCCTAACAAAGGATCCTTGGTCAGACAGTGGGAAGTGCTAGGCAGAAGGCTATGCCAGTTCGCGCAAAGTAAAGAGGGACGGTCTCCCCTTAAAAGGCCTACGGGCGACGTTCCCGGTAGACGGTTCTCGACAGAACGCAGAAACGGGACGTCTAAGCCCTGGGCTTTCTTGACCGTTCCCGCCTATCCATCGCTAAGGGAGACGACCCTAGAGGGGCTAAGGGCCTCGGCGGAAGCATGCTTGAGAGGCATTCAGCCTCTACAGACATATCTACTCAAAACACTTATAACATATTTACAACGCAAAAGAAAAAAGAGGACATACAAACATTTGCAGGATTTACGATCTGTTTACTCAAGATACAATTACAAGTTTAGAGCATCTCGCTCATTACAACCAAAAAGGAAAAAAAAGTGGGGGCCCTTCAGGGAGACGCGTTGTATCCTTCCGAGCTCTCTCTTGAACTCCCGCGAGAGCTCTCGCCTGAGCCCTCCCCAAATGTCTCGCTAGCCATGGCAGGGGATTTCGGGACATCCGAGGGCGGGGAATCGGGTGTGCCTGGGGGCTTCTGGATGGGCTCGAAGAGCCAAGGGACGAGCTAGCGAGCGGTGATGGACTTGCCACGGCTGACCAAGCAGCCTACGTCTCGCAGCGTCTCCAGGGTCAGCTTGACCGTTGCTTGAGCATTGGCCTGCAGGAGCTTGTCGATGTCGTATTCTGAGTAGTGACGGCTCCTCAGCCTTTCATCCAGCGAAGGAGGAGGCAGGACCACAGTCGCCTCCATGCGCCGGAGCAGGTCCCTCAGCAGGATGTTCTCGTATCGTACCTGGACTAGCTCCACGTGAAGCGCCACGGCCTGAGCGGAGTCCTGTGTAACGATAGGTTAGCATGGGAGGAAAAAGGTCGAAATCTACGGTGGCGAGAGCAAATGTCGTGAAAGGTATCACTTACCACTTCCGCCGGGCGTAAGGACAGTAGTCGCTTAGCATCTGCCAGCTCTATCTTCAGGGCAGCCGCCTGAGCCACCGCCTCCTCCCTTGCCTTGAGCATGTATTGAAAGTTGCGGTCGATAGTGATACTTCGACGCGCGCACATGTATGCAATCTCGGTCCCGCGCATCAGGGCCCGGGTGGAGTCGTAGGCCAGTAGACAAGTGGACATTTTATCGTAGAGGTCGGCGTTCTCCCGGCTATAAAGGTTGTATCCCAAGGAGAAGGCCTCGCTGGTGAGTTGCTCTCGCTCCGTCCAGCTGGGTAGAAGAGACGAGATCGAGACCCTGTTGGTCTCAGGGTCCCACTGAAGCAGCGGTTTATTTTCCGCATCGAGGCACTTCGTGCCAAGACCAAAATTTCTATGCCCCCTCGGCACCTGCTTGGGCGGAGACTGAGTGGAGGTCTCGACGACGGACCCCTTGCCACCAGCCTCGCTTACGGCTAGAGGGTTCTCGGCAGGGGCCCCGACGCGACTCCTGGCAGCAGCAATCTCGCTGGCAGCCTACAGCATTTCTTCAAAGGAATGGCCTGTAGCGGGAGGTCGGGAGGGCGGAACCGCTACAGTTTTCCCCTTATCAGTAGCGGTTGTTTTGGGTATCTTCAGCGCTTGGTACAAAGGGACGCTGAGCTTCCACTTCCCGGCGCCGGTTGGGGGAAGTGGGGCCGGCTCGTCCCGGCAATCTTGGGTCGCGGACTTCGCAAGAGCCAGCGGATCTCTCGCAGACTGGCTCTCGGCACCCTGAGCCTCGGCGAAGGGTTGGCGCAGGGGGATCTCGCGCTCTCCTGCAAAGGCGACATCACTCAGCACTAAATCTTAAAACAGGGAATAGCGAGTCAAAGGCGAGATCATACCTTCGCCCGGGGGCACGGGGAGGAGCGAATCGACGCGCCGCCGGAGGAACTGGATGTCGAAATCCTTAGTTCCGAAGAACTCAAGGAGGGCGCTCTTGCGCGAACCCAGGGAGGGCGGATTATAGGCGGCATCCTCGTACTGAATGGGCGCGAGAGGAACATTGTCGAAGTCGCCTGAAACTAAAACGAACTTCTCGCCCTAGTGATGGTGCTTATTGGCGAGACCGGTGGTCTTGAGCAGTTGCCCCTAGAAGAATACCTTCCCTCCCTTAGCGCGGAAGGTAAAAAGCTTCTGGAAGATGGGGAGGCTGAACTCGATCCTCTCGTATCGCATGTAGCAGATGAACGCCACAAGGATTGCGACTGAGTTAGGATTCAGCTGCGCGAGAACCACTCCATAATACCGGAGGGCCTGGATCATCTCTGGACAGAGGGGGAGGCAGAAGCCCACCTCGAAGTGCTCAAGGGGAATGGCGAGCTCCCCCTCCCCCGCGTTGTTCACCCTGTCACGATTGCCAGGATTTCGCGAGGTGAAGCCGGCGGAAATGTAGCGGGTCTTGGTCATTTGGTACTCCTCCAGGGTTAGGATGTAAAGGGGGAACTTGTGCTTTTGGAAGGCTTCCGTGCAATTGGAGCGTCCCTCGTTTCCGCCCAGCATCATGCTTGTGGGATTGAGGACGAAGTCTTAAGAAAAGAGGCGAGAGCGAAAGCTAAGCGAGAACGGGAGAAGAAAGCGGAAGCAAGTAGGAGTTCTCGGCAAGCTGCAAAAGCAACGAGGAAAACAACAAAGGTTCCGGATCGGAGAAATAAATATGGTGGGTGGACCCCCCCCCCCCTATTTATAGAAAATCGTGATCGTAATGGCTGTTCCCAAAAAGGCGGCGAGGGTACAGCCGTCACACCCTAAGTCGGCGACGCCTCGGTTTCCCGCCCAGGTTGACAGCGACCGACCGACAAATCTGATTAGCGCAGGCATTTTGAGATGACATGCGACAAGCGAATCTAGCAGAAGCCGGAGTCACTCTCGCCGAGCGAGAGCCAAATAAAAATAATAATGATAATAATGTCAAATTATAAGTTTGATTGATAAGAAAACAGCAGGATACATTGGGGAAGGGGAAGGCCGGGGGGTAAGAGAGGGTGAGACTTAGCGAATCAGTAAGGTTCCCACCGCCATCGTCTTCGTTCTCGCCGCCTAGTCCTCGATGGCGCCAGTGGGTTGAAATAGGACGATAGGACGGTGCATCCTAGGTTGATTCGGCGGGCCTGGTCTCGGATCCGCGCGATACACCTCTCGGGAGAAGACTCGGCGGTAGGCCCACCTGGCCGCTCCGTCTCACCTAGGAAGTAGTCTCACTCCAGAGCCTCCAGCCTTTGCTCCACCGATTTGCGAAACTCTCTCACCGTAGAGCCACGGGCCTGCTCACACCGTACAAGCTTCGACAGGACGGCCACAACCCTCTTCCCCCGCCCCTTAGCGCCCCCGACACCGTTCAAGATTTCCTCCATCTCGTCAGATGAAGGGAGGGGGGAGCTCTCGCCGTCCTCCCCCTCTGTATCTTCATCGTCATCTTCATCTTCCGCGTCAGCTCCCGACTGCGAGCCCGGATCCCCTAGAAAGAGAGTTCCATAGTCATGACGAGAGCTAAGCAATGACTATAATAAGCATCTCGCATACCTGCAATAGGGCGAGAACCGCCAGCCGACAGCAGGCGAGAAGGCTCGGACCTCTCCTTAGTTCCATAAAGGAGGTGGAGCGGCTTTCCTCTCCCCGGGGGGTAGATTTTACGCGTGGTGATCCCGGCTTGGCCGAAAACATGGGGGAGTTGTCCTCTCCCGCGAGATGGTTGGCATCCCAGGGAGCTATGGCAGATTCGATAGCCACTCCTCTCACCGGTAGGATGGGACTAGCCGCAGGGGCAGGCAAGTTAGCGACCCTTGCTTCATTTTCCCGGGCGGCGAGACCCGGTTGGGCGGAAGCTGGTGCTGCGGAAAGTCAATTCAGCAATATGAGACTGAGTTAGGAGTGATAGGGTGTAAAAGATACCTGCAGTTCTCGGGGGGTCAGTCGGAGGAGTGACCTCCGAGACCCGCGGTTGATTCTCAGGAGGATGAGATGGAGAATCTGAGGGCTCCTGCGGGGACCTGACGTCGTCATCTTGGGCCATTTCCTGCGAGAAGTACCGCGTCAATTACTAATCCTCTTGGGTAAATAGCTCGTGGTTTCGATGATCAGCAAGTTGGAGACATACCTTCAGCAGAGAAGGATCATCTGCACGGCTTGGGGTCGGGGTAGGCAAGCCCCTGTTCTCATGAGACAGGTCTCGCTGGACCACCTTCGCCCTCTTCTTCTCTTTCTTCTTCTTCTTTAGCTGAGAGGGCTCAGCGGCTGGCGACTTTCTCGCCAGCCAGGGGGCAACCAAAGCACTATTAGCCTTGGCTCGCGCCTGGGCCGCATCGATACGGTCTTGAAGGTCCTGCGGGAGTAGTTTGTCAACTCGCTTGGAACGCATCGCAAAGACGCGCGAATTTAGACAAGAGACGTCAATTCGGGGGGGGGGGGGGGGGGGGGGACTTGCGGCCATCTATCAGCACATATATATAGCCACAGTATGGCCCACCAAAAGATTCTCTTATGATGACATGTGCTCAGCGAATATTTACGGGTTGGACGTGTCTTTTCGAGCGCAGAGCTAGCTCAAAAAGAGCGGGGATTGTGTACAACCCTATATTTGTTGAGTGGGACCCAGAGGCACCAACGGTCAAGACTGGACTAGCTTCGGGCTAGCTTAGGGCTTCAGACCGGAAGAGCTCCCACCTTGGAGGAGCTCCCGCTTATAGGCAGGTGAGGTTGCTTGCGCCAAGCCTTGGAGGAGCTCCCGCCCATAGGCGGGCGAGATTATTCGCGCCAGGTCTCGGCCGAGACCTACCAAGTCCCAGGAGCGGGCGAGAAGGCGTTGAGTGGAGGCGGTAAGGTTCTCGTCTCAGGGTTCTCGCCGAGTGTGGCCCAGGGCTCGGGATAAAATTACCTAATTACCCTCAGGTAAAATTACTCATATACCCTCAGGGGCTGCATTTAGTACTTTACAAACAGCAGGATTTGGTTATTCGCAGGTCAGCCAAGGGTATTTCAGTAATCTCAGGTCAGCAAAAGGCTATAAATAGACCCATAAGGGCTCCTTAGAAAGCAAGCTCTCATTATCCTCCAAATCTCTAGTGCTTTCTGAGGAGCTCGTAGCCCAGTTTTGGCTTTGGAGGGGAAGCTCTCAGAGATCTTCCGGGTATGAGGTGGGACCTCCCTGCTGAGGCTTTGGGTCAGTCTTATGTCCTTTGCAACTAGTCGAGGGTCGGGGCTCGAGATAAGTAGGTGTTGGCTGCACCCTTGTTTTTGAACTCCCGTTGAGGTCAATTTTGGCTTCAACATATATATTTATACTTAATTTAATAATATATATTTATTTTTATATTATAAGTTTATATTTTTCATAAAAAGATGTTATATGTGTAATAGTTTTGTTTTCAACAATAAGAAACAGTTGTCGGAGTGATCATGCTCATTTTTTAATATAATAGGTCCCAGGTTCAAATCCTTACAAAAGCCCTTTCAGTTTTATAAGAAAAAATCCCAAAATTTTTGTGATTGGTCCGCACGGTTGCCAAATAACCGGCCCGGTTTCCGATTAGCCGGTTCCTGGCTGGTTCTACGCTGAGGCGGCTTAAAAGACCAGACCGGACCGCCCATTAACCGGTCGACGGTCCGACCGGTTGGACCAGACGGTCCGGTCCGGTTTTTAAAACCGGCATAATATAGATAATATTGTATTTAAAAAGATCGTAAAAAACAACATAATTATTTTTTTTGTAAAATTTATCTATTTAGATATAAAGAATGTGAATTTTTTTGATTGGCCCGCCCGGTTGCCAAATAACCGGTCCGGTTTCCGATTTGAAAGATGGGGTTTGACCTGATTTACCCTAGAGGGGGGGTGAATAGAATAATCTAAAGTATTTTTGATGTTTTAAATATTATCAGAGTAATGAAAATAAGGGATACCAAGATTAACAGAAAGCAAGAGCAATCTAAGTCAATCTAATCTAACACAGTACAGCTAACCTAATCTATCATAGCCACAGCAAGAACAATAAGAAAAAGGGCAACCAGACAACACAAGAGATTTTATAGTGGTTCCCCAACTGGGTACATTCACTCTTCTACCACTCTGGTAGGAATCCACTAGCAGGTTTTGATCAGGTGACTGCCACTTTTGAGCTTTTGATCAGGTGCTCAAAAACCAAAATAAACTTTTGAAAGCAGTTAATAAATCATTTATATAGAGGGGGAGAGAGATTGATGATGTCTTCTCTTTCTCTATTCAACAGAGAAGACTTGTCAATTTGTTGTTGTCAAGAGCTCCTTTCAATATCACTTGGAGCCTTGCACAGGGTGTAGGCCTTCAGTCTTCAGCCTTAACTTGAAAATGATCCAGGAACTTCTGACTGATAAAAGTTTGTTGTTCTTGAAGAATCCTGTAGTGGAAGTTGAAGAAGACTCTTGCTTGGTATTTGTTGTTCTTCTTCTTCAGTAAGTCAAGGATAAAATAAAAATGTTTCCGTACATAGAAGATTCAGAATGTTTTGTTGTAGATCTTTTTTGTATCTGTATTCATGTTGTATGAAGACTGTAAGGAAAAACTCTTTTATGTCTTCAGTCGAATTCTCCTTTGAGTTTTGAATTCCATTGCATTGAATGTTGACTGCCTGGAGAATGAAATACAGCTAGAGAGAATATTTACATTAATGAATTTCCTCAACTGTCTCAATTAATTAAACAAGTATTTAACCTGATGAAGACCATAATCAATGTTGCCACTAACGGCTATATTCATAGAATATATGCATTAATTACTCGGGAAAATATTGCTAGATAATATTGAATAAGGACAGAAATTGAGGGAAATACTAAGTCTGGAGCTTCACAGTAATCGTCGACCAGAGAACCGATTTTGTTGACCTGAGATCAAAGTTCGTCAACCAGAGAGATCATGTTCGTCGACCAGAGAATTCTTGTTCGTCGACCTAAGATCCAAGTTCGTTGACCTGAGATCAGCTAACTGCTTTCTGTGAAAAGCTTCCCAATTCTGTGGTCCAAGTTCGTCGAGCTGATAACTTGTCTTCGTCGACCTGAGTTCAGAGAAAGTATTCTGGACATAATGTGTTGAAGTTGAACTTCCAGAGTTCGTCGACCTGAGCTCGAATATCGTCGAGCTCAACTCAGAGAATTGACTCTGAGTTCGTCGAGCAGAGCACGACTATCGTCGTGCTGAGTTCGACGAACGACGAACTCATTTTTTGAATTTGATTTTCTTCTAAGTCTTGAGTCTTCTGCTGTCTTCTGTTGACTGGTCCATATATGATTGAATCTAAGGACTTAGCTTAAACTCTAGGACACTGACATAACCCTGGTTGTACATGGTGGGTCAATCATCCTAGTTAGTGAACCTAGCCCAAATCCAACTAGGGATCCAACAATCTCCCCTTAATTGGGTGAGGTCACTAATACAAATGAAATAAAAATATTCACAAAGTAGGAAAAATATATCTGGCGGAAAAATTGAAACATTCTGCAGATATTTACATAGTAGCTTTGTGACAGTAAATAAATAAAGAGTTCAGACAAACAGAAACTAAACAAAATATATCTTTTCTTTTTCTTCAGTTTTCCTTTTGCTTGTCACCTTTCTCTTGGTCAGAAGGCTGTGTAAATTTGATTTCTCTGTTTAGATTAGTTGATTGCCTCTTGGACATTGTCATATTAGTAGCTCCAATAATATTAAGAGAGGTAGCTCTGGGCACAATAGCCTCTGGATGTAGATTCATGTTAGAATCTACATTAAAGAATTTATTAGCCTTTTCATACCTTTTTAACTCTTCTTTTCTGTAGGTAGACATTGTAGAGTATTGGGATGGAACTCTTCCTTCAGCTTTAGCTTTATTGATCATTGATAATCCAACAAGTTCCTGGAACCTGGCCATTCTAGAAGTTGTCTCAGTTTCTGGATCCACAAAGGGAATAGGTGGAGACTCTGGCCTTTTAGGATTTTTAGCTTTATATGTTTTAGGAGCTTGTTGTTGTTGTTGTTGTTGTTGTTGATGTTGATGTTGCTGATGTTGTTGTTGTTGATGTTGCTTGCTGGAGGAATACCTCTGCTGGCTGCTTCCTTGAGATGTTGAGGATCTACCTTGATGTCTTTGATAGATTTGAGCATAAGAGGTAGACCTCTGAGGAGTGTTGCCTGAAGCACCAGCAGCAGGTGGAGGAGGAGGAGGACCTCTCCAGTTTTTTTGAGGAGGGGGAGGAAAGTACCTCCTACTTTTCTTTCTAGCTTTCTGCTGATTTTTAGAAAGCCACATCCATGCTGGCATCCCAGAATATGGAGTGATATTTTGTAGAATATAGTATGAAGTGTCATGTGTGGTATTTGGTTTGGGAGTAGCCTTTTTCTTCTTGGAAATTTTCTTCTTAGCAGTAGAGCTATCATCAGAATCATCAGCATCCTCATCTTCATCATCAGAAGATCCTTAAGGATTATCATATAAGGCATTAATGGCCTTCAGAAGATCTTTAGAAATTAGATTTTCAGCCTGATACTGTGCTTGAGATTCTGGAAGAGCTGGAGCAACTGTTTTAGGAACATTTTTAGCAACTAATAAATTTTCAAGCATTAACTTATTTTCTTCTTCAATGTCTGTCATGATGATTCCATCTAAATCAGGGAGGGTACTGTCATCCATTTTGTATGTTGGAGCTGAAATAGCTTCTGAAGAAGAACTATCCTTAGAAGGGGATGGTACAGCTGGTGTCTTTGTTACTACAAAACTAGCCTTAAGTTGCTTGGCAACTGTGGTGTTTATTGGTGCAGTGTATGGAACTATAGCCAAGGATTGCTGATAAGAAGAACTTGGTAGAATATCTATGTAGACAAAATTGAATAAATCTAATAAAGAATTCAGATTAACTGTGGGATTTATTATATAATCACCAACAGTTTTTATTCCAGCTATAACTAACTCATCCATATCTGTATTAGAATCAATTAAATCTATGAGTTCAGTAGGAGTGGTTGCTTCTTCTGAAGAATTTTATATTACTGAGTTTGTTGATGCTTTTGCTGTTGTTGTCACCACTAGAGCTTCTTCATCACAGAGCATCTCCCCCTGACTGGTTTCAGGGGGCCCTGAAGCCAGTCCCCCAGAAGAAAGGACATGGGTCAATGCAGCAATTTTGGAAGAAAGTGATGTGATGGAAGCAGTAAGGGGATCTAGAGCATCAATTATAAGCTTATTAATGGTGGGAGAGATGAATGCCAGAAGGACTTTAGCAATGTCAAAGAAGTTGAGATAAAGAGATTCTGGAGCAGTGAAGGAGTATGGAGTGTGATGACCATAATTTGAACAGACAGAGAATGCACTGGACATATCTGTATGAGTGTAGTCAGGTACAGTAGAGGGAATGTCAGTTTGGGTGAGTGGAGGGATTGGAATAAAGGGAGTTGTCATTGTAGAAAGGGGAACTGTTATTGTGGGGGAGGAGATGGGTTCCTGATGTTGAGATGGTGGAGGAAATAGTAGATTAAAGGTGTGGGATGAGACAAATATGTCAGGGTGTGTGTCATTTAAATGTGGTGGAAGTGGGGATTGAGGTGGAGTGATGTGCTCAGGAGATGGAACTGGGGTTGATGCTGGTGTGGGTTGATGTTGTTGGTGAGTTGGTGAAGCAAGAACTGGAGATTGAACTGGTGATGGACTTGGTGTGGGTAGATGATGTTGTTGTTATTGTGGTTGAGGTTGAGGAGGAGAAGGAATGTTGGTGGAGGAAGGAACTTCTTGGGGAGGAGGAGGAGCGGATATTATGTCCCTAGTGCTCTCAAAAGTTCTTGAGGAGGATGAAGCCTTTGATGGCTTGGTGATCTTCCTCTCCCATCTGCCAAACAGGGCAGAGGTAAGCCTTTTGGAGGCATTGATAAACACTGGCGTGGAGACCAGATGTTCAGGAGCTTTTTCGTGAAGGACGATTCCCAGAATCCGTTCAGAGCACACTTCCTTCTTAGTGTTTTTCTTTTTGATTAAGTCAAATAGCAGTTTGCCCCAGTTTACTGCTTTCTTCTCTACCAGAGCACCCATCACCATGAACTAGTGTCTGGTGATGTAGTCGTGGGCGGTGTGTTTGCCCAGCAGCACTTTGTCGACTACATCAGCCAAGAACTTATACTCAACAGATAAGTTCTTCTTTAATAGCTTGTTTGGGTTTTCTCCAGAGTGACCCATCTTAATCAGCATATTCTCATATTCTTCATTATCCATTTTGATTTCTTCATCACCATTCAGTAGACCGAAAACTTTGGTTAGTATAGTGGGGTAAAGAGAAACGTTGTTACCAGATATTATTCCCGTCATAGTATCTTCTGATGTGTTAGATATAAAGACTCATTCCTTTATCTCTGTCATGGCTATCTTGATTCTGTGAGTCATGAATTGCTTCAAATTTTATTCTTCAAATAATTTCAGAATTTCCACAAAAATCGGGTCAGAATGCTGAAAGGAGTCAAAGTCAATATCAAAATTCATGTCAAATTTCATTGCGGAAAGAGTGCTCGCCGGAATCGCCATGAATTCGCCTGCAACAAAAGCAAAGAGATCAAGTGCAAGAGAACTAAAAGCGCGGGACGGAGCTCAAAGAAAACATAGATATAAGGTTTTCAAAATATGAACCGGCAAACTCCGTTCGACGAATAATAAAAATTCTTCGATCTGAGGTCGACGAAATATTTTATAGTCAAAAGAATTCGTCGATCTCAGTCAGAAGATGTGAAAAAATTTAGTCGAGTTCAGTTCGACGAAACTTTTCTGAAGCAAATTTGTCGATCTCCGTTCGACGAATAAAACTTCACTCACAGAGAGTTCTTCGATCTCCGTTCGACGAATTTCTCTAGAACTTTTCTCAATTCATCGATCTCCGTTCGACGAACTTTGAAAAATTCATCGACCATAGACAGAAATTAAATTAAGCCTTCTCCATTTATCATACCAAGCTGATTTATGAAGAACAGATGGTTCCTCTCATCCAAAGGTTTGGTGAAGATATCTATTCTTTGCAAATCAGTGTAGATATAGATAATATTAATTTTATTTTTGTCTACACACTCTCTAATGAAATGGTGTCTGATGTCTATATGCTTAGTCCTATTGTGATGGACTAGATTTTGTGCAATGGAAATTGCACTTGTGTTGTCACATAGTAGAGTTGAATTATTTAAGTTGAACCCATAATCTAGAAGTTGGTTCTGAGTCCACAGCATTTGGGAACAACAACTGCCAGTTGTTATGTATTCTGCTTCAGCAGTTGATGTAGACACAGATGACTGTTTTTTGCAAAACCAAGAGACTAATCAAGCACCAAGGAATTGGCATGTTTCAGAGGTGCTTTTTTTGTCTACTCTGCATCCAACAAAGTCAGCATTTAAGTATCCAGTTAACTCAAACTCTGACTCAGTGGAATACCAAAGTCCTAGACTAGGACAACTCTTTATATATCTCAAAATCCTTTTTAAGAAAATTAGGTGAGATTTTTTAGGGTTCACTTGAAACCTAGCACAAAGATATGTAGCAAACATTATATCTGGTCTGCTTGCTCTAAGGTATAACAAGGACCCAACACTGGCCCTATATAATTTCTGATCAACAGGCTTGCCATGTTCATCAGAGTCAATTATAGCATTAGTGGTCATGGGTGTTTTCTTTGCTGAGGCATCAGTCATCCCAAACTTTTTGATAAGCTCCTTAGCATACTTAGCCTGGGATATGAAGATGTCATCAGGTAGATGCTTCACTTGAAGACTAAGGAAGTAGGAGAGCTCACCCATGCTACTCATTTCAAACTTTGAATGCATGAGATCAGAGAACCTCTTGCATAGTTTGAAATCTATAGACCCAATAATAATATCATCTACATAAATTTATACTGACAAAATTTGATCATTATGTTGTCTAGTGAATAATGTTCTATCTACAATGCCCCTAGAGAATTTATGCTCTATGAGAAAGCTTTTTAAGGTTTCATACCAAGCTCTTGGAGCTTGTTTTAGACCATAGAAAGTTTTATGCAATTTAAAGATATATGAGGGATGAGCTGGAGAGATGAAACCTGGAGGTTGTTCAACATAAACCTCTTCTTTAAGTTCTCCATTCAGAAAAGCACTTTTGACATCCATTTGATAAACCTTGAATTTCTTGTAGGCAGCATATGCAAGGAAGATCCTGATTGCTTTCAACCTTGCAACAGGTGCAAAAGTCTTGTCATAATCAATTTCTTCCTGTTCCCTATAGCCTTGAGCAACAAGCCTTGCTTTATTCCTTATGATGACACCTTGGGCATCCAGCTTATTTCTATATACCCATTTAGTTCCAATGACTAGGTAGTCTTTGGGTCTTGGAACTAAATCTCATACTCTGCATCTCTCAAATTGGTTGAGCTCCTCTTGCATTGCAATAATCACGGTGGATCTTGCTCTGTATATTTAATAGATTGGGGCTCAATTTGAGATATGAAGCAGGCATGCATCAAGTCTTGGTTGAGTTGATGTCTTGTCTGCACACCAACTGAAATGTCTCCAATCACTTGAGATACAGGGTGATCCCTAAGTGTGATAAATTCAGTAGGAGGAGTTGGTTGTTCAACAACTTAGGGAATAAATTCCTCTTGTGGAATTATATTATTTGTTGGATAGGTTTCAGCCACCTCTAAACTTTCTTCTTCACTTTCTTCTTCATCTTGTGGAGAGGGATGTATTGGAACCTCTTGGGTGAGGCTTAGATCATCCAATCTCTCACACAAGTGAGGTACCTGCAATGTGATATTGGTAGAAATTTCTTTCTCCTTATAAGACATGTTAGCTTCATCAAAAGTTACATGAACAGATTTCGCATTTTTAAAGTAGATTTATTAAAGATCCTATAAGTATTGCTTACTTAGGAATATCCAAGAAAGATTCTCATTTCAGCCTTGGCTTTAAATTTTCTAATGTGTTTCTTATTATTGTTGTGTATATAACATAAGCAACCAAAAAATTTAAAATAGTCTACTTTAGGTTTCTTCCCTTTAAGTAGTTCATAAGGAGTCTTATTCTTAAGTATGTGTATAAGGCTTCTATTCAGTACATAATTTGCTGTGCTCACAGCCTCTGCCCAAAAGGACAGAGGCATATAAGTATCTGCAAGTAATGTGCATGTTGATTCAATTAGTGTTCTATTCTTCCTTTCAGCAACCTCATTTTTTTGAGGTGTTCTAGGAGCTGAGAAGCTGTGCTTGATACCTTCCTTCCTACAGAACTCTTGTATAAGAAGAGACTCAAACTCAGTACCATGATCACTTATGATCAATGCAACTGGAGTAGAGTACTCAATTTGTATGTTCTTGATAAAATCTGTAAGAACCTTGAATTTATCTGACTTAGATCTCAGAAATAAAACCCAAGTGAATCTAGAGAAGTCATCTACAATCACTAAAGTATAAGATTTCTCTCCTAGACTTTGTACTGCAATATGGCCAAAAAGGTCCATATGTAGTAAGTACAATATCCTAGGTGAGTCACTTTTAATTAATGATTTAAAACTATTTTTAGTTTGCTTGCCTAATTAACAAGCCCTGTAAAAGCTTTCCTTCTTGTATGGGCAAGAAGGCAATCCTCTAACAAGGTTGTCCCTAGATAGTTTGGCAATGTTTTTCAGATTAACATGACCTAACCTCCTATGTCAAAGGTCATTATTGTTGCTAGATGAATTACATAAACAGATTTCTGTTTTGGCAGATTCAAAATTAACTAAGTAAATATTTCTTATTCTAGTGTCAGTCAAAACTACATGGTTTTCTAAAGAAGTAATAATACATGAAGTGTTAATGAATGATACATGATACCTTTCATCACATAATTGACTTATTGAGATAAGGTTGTGCTTCAGTCCACTTACATAAGCTACATTCCTGAAGGTGATAGCTCCAATCTTGACTTTTCCATAGCCTTCAGTCTGGCCACAATTAGAGTCACCAAATATTACTTTTGGTCCTAGCTTTTCCTTGTAATGAGTTAAGTTGGCCTTATTTCCAATCATATGCTTAGAACAGCCACTATCCAAATATCACTATCGTTCTGTGGTAGGGTAGTCTTTCACCTGCAATAAAACAGATTAGTCATTCCTGACCCAAGTTACCTTGGGTCCTTCTTTCTTTACATAGTTAAAACTGGAAATAAATGAATATTCAGGTTGACATTTGTAACCTAAGGGGTGATATCTTCTATGTGGGATAATCCATTGTTTAAATTGATTGATAGTGGATCTTGGTTGATTATAAGTTTTAGAAGAATTAAATTTTTTGTTGAACTGAACTGCGTTCGACGAATTCTGGTGAGTTCGTCGACCTGAGTTCGACGAATTGGGTGAGTTCGTCGAACTCCACTCAAAAAATGAAAGTAGTCATTTTCTGAGCCGCAAAATCGTCGATCTGTGGTCGACGAACCATACTGGCTTTGTCGATCATAGTTCAACGAATAATTATAATATAAATCTGCGTTCAGAGTTCGTCGACTGGAGTTCGACAAACTGTACACATTTTATCGATCTGCATTCGACGAAATCTGTTGAACATTGTTAAAATTTGGAATTTTCTTATTTTGTTTCATTTTCTTATTCTTTATTTTAAGCTCAGTTTGTTTAACATTATTATTGGTTTCTATCTTTTCTTTTCCATTTTCAGAAATAAATTTTATAGAAGTAGTTAATATATTTTTCTGAATTAGTGGGGGTTGACTTGATGATGCACCTAAGCCCGGCTTGCCATTTAATCTGGCATTTACTGTGCTTGTGATGTCCATCAACTTGATGCTTCTCCCATTTAGGGATTCTTCAAGTTTCCTAACCTCAGCTAACTCAGATTTTAATAAAATTATCTGATCTTGAGCTAGTGTTAATTCAACTTTTAATTTAATGTTTTCTGAAATAAGGTTTTCTTGTTCAGATAATTTTTCTCTAAGTCTTTTAATTTCCTTTTCAGAATTTATTAAATCTATGCACATGGATTTAAATTCAATTTTAAAATTATTAGAACTATAATCAAATAAATATAATACTTGATCAACTTCAGATTCAGATTCTTCATTGTCAGATTGTTCTTCAGCATCTGATGGGCTGCAAGAGGCATTGATAGCCATGAGGCAGACTTCCCTTGCCTTTGTCTCTTCTTCCTCTTCACTGGAGCTAGAGGATGTGCATTCATCTTCAGTATCACTCCAGGTTTCAGTAACAAAGCCCTTCTCCTTCTTTTTGTACTTGCTGGAGGAAGGCATGTTACATTGCTATCTTCTGGAGTCTTTCTCTCTTCTCCTTTCTTTCTTTTGATTTTCAAGACACTCTGAGATGAAGTGTCCTGATTTCCTGCACCCAAAACACACTATTTCTTTAGTGGGTGTTTTATCATATTGGGTTTGTCATCCTACCTGGATGACTTTCTTCTGAAGTCCTTCCTAGCCATCTTGTAGAATCTCTTGGCTAAGAAACTTAGGAGTTCTTCATTTGATGTTGTAGCTTCTGGTTCTCATGTAGCTTTAAAAGCTATATTCTGCTCTTTCCTTGTTGATAAGGGAGTCTTCTGTTCTGCAACTTCCATGGACTTGATCAACAACTCATAAGATTTGAGCTTTTCCAGGAGAGATTCTGTGGAAATATCATTAAGATTTCTGGGCTCCTTGAATGGCCAGATCCTGAAATCCCATGAGCTTGGGAAGCACATGAGGATTTTATCATTCACCTCAGCGAGAGAGATGTCTTTGTCCAAGGTCTTCAATTTACTGATAATGGAACTTAATCTGTTGTACATGTCACTAACAGATTCTGATTCATCCTTCTTGAAGTTTTCGTACTGGGAGATGAGAGTTGATCTTCTATCTTTTCTCTCATCTGCTGAACCAGCAACTATCTGGTTGAGTGAGTCACAGATTACCTTTGCAGATGTGCACTTAGCCACCTTCTGGAATATGTCACCTGACATGGTCTGGGCTAAGATATTCATGGCCTTTGCATCTGCAATCTTTGCCTTTTTCTGTGCATCTGTCCACTCAGGTGGTGGAACAACATGAGTGCTTGATGTTGATGTAGATGTAGATGTTGTTGGTTGAGGAGGACCTGTCAAAATTGAATTGTAGATGTCCTCATCAATAGAATTTATGTACAACCTAATTTTTTCCTTTCAAATTGCAAACTTGTTCAGATTACAAACTGGAGGTCTGGTGCTTGCATAATCCTTGTTCTGTGTCATGCTGTGAACTAAATAACCCTAAGAGAAATAGAGATCAGATCTAACACAAGATCTTTTGGTTCAAGGGTTAGCTTGTACAACCAAAGGAAACCCCTCTGATACCAATTGAAAGATGGGGTTAGACCTGATTTACTCTAAAGGGGGGTGAATAGAGTAATCTAAAGTCTTTTTGCTGTTTTCAAGAGTATCAGAGTAATGAAAATAAGGGATACCAAGATTAACAGAAAGCAAGAGCAATCTAAGTCAATCTAATCTAACACAACACAGCTAACCTAATCTATCACAGCCACAACAAGAACAATAAGAAAAAGGGCAACTAGACAACACAAGAAATTTTATAGTGGTTCCCCAACCTGGGTACATCCACTCTTCTACCACCTTGGTAGGAATCCACTAGCAGGTTTTGATCAGGTGACTGCCACCTTTGAGCTTTTTATCAGGTGCTCGAAAACCAAAATAAACTTTTGAAGGGAGTTAATAAACCCTTTATACAGAGGGGGGAGAGAGATTGATGATGTCTTCTCTTTCTCTATTCAACAGAGAATACTTGTGGATTTGTTGTTGTCAAGAGCTCCTTTCAATATCACTTCCTTGCACCGGGTGTAGGTCTTCAGTTTTCAGCCTTGACTTGAAAATGATCAAGGAACTTCTGACTGATAGAAGTTTGTTGTCCTTGAAGAATCCTAGAGTGGAAGCTGAAGAAGACTCTTGATTGGTATTTGTTGTTCTTCTTCTTCTTCTTCAGTAAGGTCAAGGAGAAAACAAAAATATTTTCTGTACAGATAAGATTCAGAATATTTTGCTGTAGATCTTTTATGTATCTGTATTCCTGTTGTATGAAGACTGTAAGGAAAAACTCTTTTATGTCTTCAGTCGAATTCTTCTTTGAGTTTTGAATTCCGTTGCATTGAATGTTGACTGCCTGGAGAATGAAATACGGCTGGAGAGAATATTTGCATTAATGAATTTCACCAACTGTCTCAATTAATTAAGCAAGTATTTAACTTGATGAAGACCATAATCAATGATGTCACTAACGGCTATATTCAGAGAATATATGCATTAATTACTCAGGAAAATATTGCTAGATAATATGGAATAAGGACATAAATTGAGGGAAATACTAAGCCTGGAGCTTCACAGTAATCGTCGACCAGAGAACCAATTTCGTCGACCTGAGATCAAAGTTCGTCGGCCAGAGAGATCATGTTTGTCGACTAGAGAATTCTTGTTCGTCGACCTGAGATCCAAGTTTGTCGACCTAAGATCAGCTAACTGCTTTCTGTGAAAAGCTTCCAAATTCTGTGGTCCAAGTTCGTCGAGCTGATAACTTGTCTTTGTCGACCTGAGTTCAAAGAAAGTATTTTGGACATAATGTGTTGAAGTTTAACTTCCAGAGTTTGTCGACCTGAGCTCGAATATCATCGAGTTCAACTCAGAGAATTGACTCTGAGTTCATCGAGCGGAGCACGACTATCGTCGAACAGAGTTCGACGAACGTCGAACTCATTTTTTGAACTTGATTTTCTTCTAAGCCTTGAGTCTTTTGCTGTCTTCTATTGACTGGTCCATGTAGGCTTGAATCTTAGGACTTAGCCTAAACTCTAGGACACTGACATGACCCTGGCTATACATGGTGGGTCAATCATCCTAGTTAGTGAACCTAGCTCAAATCCAACTAGGGATCCAACGCGATTAACCGGTCCAACTGTCCGATTAACCGGTTCTTGGCTGAGGCGATTTAAAAGACCAGACTGGACCGTCCAGTTAACCGGTCGGCGGTCCGACCGGTTGGACCGGCCGATCCGGTCCAGTTTTTAAAACCTGGCATAATATAAATAATATTGTATTTAAAAAATTGTAAAAAAAAACAACATAATTATTTTATATTTTTTTGTAAAATTTATCTATTTATATATAAAGAATGTGAATTAGTGCGTATAACACATCATGAGCATGATGTGTTATACATACCAAAAAAATTCATCGTGAATGTGTTGGTTATGAACTGTCGTTGTTGGTAAATGTCAAACCATACGTTCAAAGTTAGTTTTTTTTGTGGTGATTATAACGGTAATGAAGGAAAATTTGGCGCCAAGCAGACACTTTATTTCACTCTCATGGTGTTGTTCGTGTCGTGCTTCTTAGGTTTCTCTCGGTCTGATAATTTTATGGTGAATCGAGGTTGAATGGTTGTCAGAGATTTTGCTGTTGGATCGAAGATTTGTCACCTTCGCTTTCTTCCCCTCAGCAAGGCTTGATCGATGAGTTTGAATTTCCAAGCGAGGATCATGCCACCAGATTCTTCTTGTGGCTAAATGCAAATTCACCAAATCATGATGAGCATTGTATAACACGTAATTCGTTGAGATCAGAGGCAACATAGTATGGCCTAGTGGATCTAGCCCATCTTGGACGAGTGTAGGAGTCACCTCCAGAGACAAGATTCAGGGTCCAGAGGTGAGATCCAAGGTCCAGAGGCGAGATTCAGGGTCCAAAGGCGAGATCCAGGGTCCAGTGGCAAGATCCAGCTTCACCGGTCACTCGCCACCCCCAGGATATCTATTTAGGTCTGCTAATAATCCCTCCAAAAAGTGAAGTTTTGATGTTGGCAGACCACTTTAAGATGCGTATAGTAATACCAAAAGGCGAGATTCCGCTATTTGCAGGCCAGAATTTAAAAATTTATAAATAGACCCTAAAGGGCACCTTTGGAGGGAACTCGTTTCTTTGGCTTCTCCCTCCTCCGATAGGCTTTGGTTGGCTTCCTATGCCCTCCAAGGTGTCTAGCTCAGCATTGGATATGGAGGGAAAGCTCTCTTAGATATTCCATGTGTGTGGCGAAACCTTCTCGCTGCAGCTCAGGGTTTGTTTCTAGTCCCTAGCTGTCGATCAAGGGCTCTAGCTCAAGAGGAGTAGGTGCAGGTTACCCCCTTTTGGGTCTGAACTCTTCTTGAGACTGGGTTCCATTTTCAATATTTTTAATGCGATGAGCGTGGACCGTAGCCTGCATAAGAAAATCCTAAGCAAGTTCCATGGTTAGAGGTGAAGGACAAGGTGTCAACTTGGGCGGCTCGCCACCACCCGCGGCAGTAGTTACAGTTGGGATGTTCGAAAAATTCAATAGGGAGATATTTGAGACCCTACACCATGCATTCGCCGCACGTGGAGAGTGCTCGACTCCATCTGTGTCGGTGATCGCACCACCGTCCCTGGGCAAGAACACCCTCATTAAGCGACCTGGGAAGGAGGCGACGGTGGAGGGTAGTGAGAGGGATCTCGTCGGGCGAGAGCTCTTCCCCAGTTAAGCGAGTGCTGGTAGGGCTGGCGAGCCGATGTCACTTGATCACCTGACTGGCCCCATGAGGGGAGGAAGCCCCTTCAACGACTGATCATCTCGGACCCAGTTCTTGATGGGTTCCGGGAGCTGGAGATGTCCAACTACACTGGTGGAGATGACCCAGTGAAACACGTTCAGTGGTTCGAGGATGTAGTTTCCATCCGGCATATGTCGGATGCTTTCAAGTGTCGACTCTTCGTCATCACTTTCAAGGAAAAGGTAAGGGACTGGTTCCACTAGCTTCCCTCCAGTTCAATCTATTATTTCGAGGACCTGCGTCGAGACTTCGTGTTGAGGTTCTCAACATTCAAGAAAAGGAAGAAAGGAGTAGAGTTCGTGTTTGCCATCAAGCAGGGGCCATAGGAGACTTTGAGAAGTTATGTGGATAGGTTACAGGAAGAGATTCTCCAAGTCCTGGAGGTAAAAAGGTACACCCTGATGCTGACCTTCATATTAGGGCTTCATTATGGGTTCTTTGGGATGGATTTGAAGCGTGAGCCACCTCTATCCTTCAAGAAGTTGATGGAGAGGGCGACAAAGGAAATAGAGGGGAGGCAGCGAACCCAGCATTCGTCAAGAAGTTAGCTAAGTTGGGAAAGATCGGGGCAAAGGAGAAAGGAGGTTTCAGTCAGTATGAAAGGAGAATAAGGGAAGATCTGATGGGTCAAGGGTTCCAGGCACCTTACGGAGGGTACTAACGGTTCAACCCTCCGGGGTAGAGACCGTTAATATGGCCACTTCCTCCCCCACCCCAGCAGGCTATGGCAATAATCCGATAGATGAGGAGAGAAAGAAGGAATCTCCTAGGAGGAAGAGGAAGGTTCAAGGTGGAGTTGTCCTACCGTGAATCCTATTAGGAGGAAGGTTGTTGCAGTATGGAGGACGGGCGGTCTGTTGCTATTCGGAGACCGAGCGGTCTGGTGGTTTATCCTTGTCGGTCTATCTGTCAGGCTGTTGTTGTTTGGTATCCCAGCGGTCTGGCAGTTTGTCTCAGATGACTTGGAGACCGGGAGGTCTAGCGGTCTCCTGTGACGGCTTGCTCTCTGTGGCACTTGTTCTCTCCTCCTGTTGGTTGTTGGGAGGTTAGTCGGCTTGTCTAACCGCACGACCAGTCCGGTTTGTCTATTTGTAAAGCCGCATATACTTGTAAATTTTTAGTATCACATTGCTTAATTGTAATCTCTCTCATCTCCTCCATTCTATAAAAGAGGGGTTATACCATTGTAATTGATACCTTTTTTGGATAATAAAATTTACATTACTCCAAATTTTTGGTCTGCTTTTTTCTGTTCGCACTTGGTATTAGAGTACTGGGTCCTTTCCTCCTGATTGTGTGAGCACTCTCTGTCCGTGCGGCTTGTTTCTTCCCGCGACCTGTCTTCGCGGCTTGTTTCTTCTTTCCGCGACCTATTTTTGCGGCTTGATTCCTCTTCTGTTGTTGCCCTGTTCGCGCGGCTTGATTCTCCCTGTTACTGAACTTTGTGTTTGCGGCCTCTTGCTTCCTCTTTCTTGCCGCACACTTTGCTTAGTCGTCGGCTCCCCTTTTCTAGCAGCTCCTCTTCTTTGTCGCCGCGACCTGTCCTTAAGTCGTCGCGCCCTATTCTAGTCGCTCTCCTCTTCTTTGTCGCTGTGACCTGTAGTTACCGCGACCTGTTCACTCCTCTCTCCTCTTCTTTTTTGTCGCGACCTGTCCTTAAGTTGTCGCGACCTTGTTTGCCGCTTTTCTTCTAGCGACTTCTTCTTCTAGTCGCGGCTTGTTTCTCCCGCTGCTTTCTTCTATGGCCAACTCGGATATCTCCACTGCCACTACTCTCGTTGTCACTCATCCTCCTACACCTCCCACTCCTTCTGGTAATCTTGGCACCACTTTCAAGCTTATTGGTCCCAACTATCCAGATTGGAGTGTCTCCTTCACTTTCATCCTCCGCTCTCAACGCAAACATCATCATCTCATAGATGACCCTCCTCCGCATAATACCCCTTTCTTTGACGACTGAGATTCCAATGATGCTCTTGTCCACACATGGCTGGCTAATATCCTCTCTGATGAATGCCTCCCTGTCATCGGTCATGATGAAACTGTCAAGGCCGCTTGGCTACATCTTGCCGCTCTCTGCTCTAACGGGGCTCAGACGTCTCGCATATATACTTTATATGCGGACCTCTTTGCCCGTCCCTCCATGTCTCCGGCGGCTGCTTACCAGCAAGTTCAGGCTCTCGGAGCCGAAATTCTACAAAATCGCCCCTTCTTTGCCGATCTCGCTGCGCAACACAAACACTTCCAGGAGCTTCTAGTTGTGTGTTATATTCTACGCCTACCAGAGTCATATGACATGATTCATCAACAGATCCTTGGTGAGGCGGAGTCTCCCACCTTGGATGTCACCGCTGCCCGCATCGCCGCTGTTACTTCTTTGCTCCAACGTCCGTTGTTATCCTCCACTCCTCCATCGGACATCTCCGCTCACCATACTCAGCGCAGTGGCTCTGGTGGCCGCCACCTCCCCTCCAGCGACTGTGGTGTTTCCCGCTTTCTTTGCTCTCACTGTGGCTGCACCGGCCACACGGTTGATCGTTGTTGGAAGAAGCATCCTCATCTTCGACCATCTGGTGATGCCTCCACTTCATCTTCGAAGTCGTCCGCCTCTGTGATCACGTCTTCATGTAGTGCCCACGTCGCTACTCATGGTAAATGGCTGATCGACTCTGGTGCTACCAATCATATGACCGGCAATCCGCACTGTTTTTATCTCCTACAATAGCATGACCGGTTACCCCCGGTCCTTGTTGTGGATGGCTCTCCCTCACCGGTCAATGGAATGGGGGTTGTTCAAGTAACTATGTCTCTTCTCTTGGCGGACACCCTCTACGTGCCCAAGTTCCCTTGCAACTTGTTATATGTTACTTCCCTTTGCAAACAACTACAATGCTCTGTCACATTCACGTCTACTACTTGTTCTTTTCAGGATCCGAGCACTAAACGGACGATTGCTACTAAGACTGAGAGTGGCGGCCTCTACTTCCTCGACAACATTTCTGCACTCTCCGCCTTCTCCGCATCTTCTACTGATATTCTCCGGTGGCACCTTCATCTTGGTCATGCTCCTCCCCGTCTTCTCCGTCAGCTTTTACCACATCTTCCTCTGCAAGGCCTACCGCTCAACTGTGAAGCATGTCAACTTGGCAAGCATCACCGCTCCTCCTTCCCACCAAAGCAAGGTCGTGGATCTTCCCGGCCGTTTGAACTTGTTCACTCTGATATCTGGGGTCCTGCTCCTACCCTCATCATCGGTCGGGGTAGTTCATATTTTGTAACGTTTATTGATGATTTCTCTAGTTGTACCTGGGTGTATCTTTTAAAGGATCGCTTAGAACTTTTTTTGTATGGACATCTTTTTATAATATGGTTACGAATCAGTTTGATATGTTTATTAAAATTTTTCATTTTGACAACGCTAAAGAATATCTTAGCAATGCTTTCACTTCTTTTTGTGTGCAAAATAGTATTCTTCATCAAACTACTTGTGTCTATACTTCACAGCAAAATGGGGTGGCAGAACGCAAGAACCGTCACCTTCTTGATGTCGCTCGTACTATGATGACACAAATGCATGTTCCTTGCTTTTATTGGGGATATGTTGTCCTCCTCTCCTGTTACCTTATTAATCGCATTCTGTCCACGTTTCACCACAGACAAACTCCATTCTCTCTTCTTTATCCTAGCAAGGATGCGTTTCCTCTTCCTCTGTGTATCTTTGGGTGCACGGCCTTTGTGCACAATCCTTCCGCCACACATGACAAACTTGACTCACGTGCCACCAAATGTATCTTTTTGGGTTACTCAACTACCCAAAAAGGCTACTGTTGTTTTGATCCTGTTCTTTGGAAACAATATGTCTCCGCAGAAGTGATCTTCTTCAAGAATGTGTCATATTTCTCTTCCAACCCACCTCCACCTCCTTCTCCCACCGTCCCCTCCACCCTGTCTACTCTCGTCGAGATTTTCCCACCATCACCTTCATCGTATCCTCCTTCCCTCTCTTCTTCATCACCCCCGCCATATCCCTCTTCTCCGCGGCCATCTCTCTCCTCTCCCGGGACAGTTCTCTCCGCCATGGATGCTCCGGTTACTGAGGAACATGCCGACCTGGATCTTCCCATTGCCCTTTGTAAAGGGGTGCGGGCGTGTACCCAGTACCCATTGGCTGCTGTTGTTTCATATGCTCGTCTCACTCCTTCTCGCAGGGCATTTGCATTGTCTATCTCTATGACTGCCACTCCCCGCACCTACCAGGAGGCTCTCACTATTCCTCATTAGAAGGCTGCCATGGATGAGGAAATTGATACCCTTACTGAACGGGGCACCTAAACCCTGGTTCCCCCGCCTTTGGGCACGAATGTTATTGGCTGTCGTTGGGTCTTTGTTGTCAAATTCCATCCTGATGGCAGCGTGGATCACTACAAAGCCCTCCTGGTGGCTAAAGGATTCACTCAGACCTATGATGTTGATTAATTTGACACCTTTTCTCCTGTTGCTCGTCTCAGCACCATTCGGGTCCTTCTCTTGGTCACTGTCAACTGGGATTGGCCTATTTCATAGCTGGATGTTAAGAATGTTTTCCTTTACGGTGATCTGCATGAAGATGTTTACATGGAGCAACCTCCTGGGTATGTTGCTCAGGGGGAGACACGAGTATGCCGGCTAAAGAAGGCTATCTATGGCCTCAAGCAGAGTCCTCGTGCCTGGTTTGACAAGTTTAGCGGCATTATTGCAGCCATTGGTTTTATAAGAAACTATGCCGATCACTCCTTGTTCGTTCGGAAAACCGCCTCTGGTATGGTAGTTTTTGCGGTTTATGTTGATGATATTCTTCTTACTGGCGATGACCAGAATGGGGTAACATTGACAAAGAACACCTCTGTCAACACCTGGTCACAAAGGATATGGGCTCCCCGAAATACTTTCTGCGGATTGAAATCTCTAGGAAGCCCAACTCCATGGTCCTTTCACAACGGAAGTATGCTTTTGATCTTCTAAAAGAGGCAGGATTGACTGGTGCTAAACCTGCCTGTTGTCCCATGGCTACTGGAGAAGACAAAACTTGGACAGATGACTCGCCTCTTCTATCCAATCTTACGAGGTACCGGCATCTGGTGGGCAAACTCATTTATCTCACGGTAACCAGACCCGACATCTCTTATGTTGTTGGCAAGGTGAGCCATTTCAAGCAAGCTCCTAGGGAGTGTCATCTACAATCTACCTTGAGGATATTGGAGTATATTAAAACAGCACCAGGGAAAGGATTCCTTTTTCAGAAGAATGGTCACCTAAGGGTTGAAGTGTACTCTGATTCGAGCTAAGCTAATGACAAAGGGGACCGCAAGTAGACATCAGGTTTCTGTACGTTTGTTGGAGGCAATCTTGTGAGTTTGAAGAGTAAGAAGCAGTCTGTGGTCTCTAGGTCTAGTGCAGAGGCGGAATATCGCAGTATGTCGTCGACCACGTGTGAGTTGAAATGGTTATGGGCTCTCATGCTTGACTTAGGAGAGGTCTACAACTATCCTCTTCCTATGTGTTTGGTACATTGGAATATATGTACCTGATTTGAAGAAGCCTCACCCTACTCAATGATATACATCAAGGTGTATTTGATGTATTTTGAGTTTACTTGTGCAGGTTAAGTAATTGCAGGGAAAGCTTAAAAGTTTCTAAGTCCATGTGTCGACACCTAGAAGAAAAGTGTCGACACTTAAGAAGGCTTGTGTAGACACCCAGAGAAGCTGTGTCGACACTTGGAGTAATAGTGTCGACACCAGGGATGCAGAGTCGACACCAGAAGGAAAGTGTCGACACATACAGGCTGTGTCGACACACAATGAAGAAATGTCTAAAGAATCAGAGTCGACACTTAGAAGCAGTGTCGACACCCAGAGGAACTTTGTCGACATCAAAAGTGTCGACACTAGGAGGCTGTGTCGACACTCAGCAAACTTCAACAAAGTTTAAGTACAAGTGTCGACACAAAGGAGATGTGTCGACACTCATCAAAGTCTCAACACATGAAGAAAGTGTCGACACTAGGAGGCTGTGTCGACACTCAGCAAATTTCAACAAAGTCTAAGTACAAGTGTCGACACAAAGGAGATGTGTCGACACTAAGCAAAAGTCTCAACACATGAAGTATGTGTCGACACAAAGGAGATGTGTCGACACTCAGCAAAAGTTTCAACAACAGAAGGCATGTATCGACACAAAGAAGATGTGTCGACACTTAGCAAGTTTCAACACAAGAAGATGTGTCGACACAAATGAGTTGTGTCGACACTTAGCAGAAATCAACTAAGTACTGAAGAAGAAGGACTTGTGTCGACACACAGTATCAGTGTCGACACATTCTGAAGAAGCAGTGTCGAGAAGTTATTTCTACAACACAAGGAGTTGTATCGATACCATGAAGGCTAGTGTCGACACTTAGTCTACTTGTGTCGACACTTAGTCTATCAGTGTCGACACTTAAAGACTGACTGTCTCGACACTTTCAGACAGTTACAGAAAATTCAAGAAGTGACTGGATGACTTGACAGCTGTCATTCCAGCCGGTCTACTGCAACTGTCAGAACTATCAGAAAGTTGTTAGAAACCGGAACAGTCGGTTACCTTGGAGAAAGTCTATATAAAGACCCTTCTCTTTCAAAAAGAGATGCAATTTTGAAGATTGACTATTGGATTCATTGAAGATCTAACAACACTAAAAGAAGAAGACCTTCAAGTGAAGATCTAAGAAGTTGGAGAGAGAGAGCTCCTTCTAAGAAGACAACTGTTGAACCAGGCTGTGAAGAAAGTTTCAGATTGAGATCTGATTCTTAAGTCAGCAGTGATTGAAGATCATCTGCATAGAGTTTCAACCCTACTGTGTTCTAATTCAAGAAGCTTTGAAGAAAGCCAAGGGAGGTTGATCTCAGCAAAGTTCTTCCAAGAACTCATCAAGAAACCAGTCAACTCTTCTCTCTCATTCTGAATTGTGGGTATATACTTTGTAATTTTAATTTCTTGTAGGATCCTAAGGGATCTGAGTTGTAAGCCTGAAATTATAAAGGTTGAGTGGTAGGCCTGTGTGCCTGAGTGTAGGAGATTCAGTTCTCTGAGTGTAGGCCTTGTTGAGGGCTGAGTGTAGGCCTTGTTGAAGGCTGAGTGTAGGTCTTTGTGAAGACTGAGTGGTAGGGTTGTGTGCCTGAGTTGTAGGAGTGGGATCACTCTGAGTTGTAGGAACCTGTTTGGGGTTCTGAGCTGTAAGATCTGAGAATCTGAGGAGTAGTGGAGAAGTTTGGCTGAATCTAGTACACTACTAGATAGGCGAAGGGGGAAAGTGGATGTACCCAGACCTTGGGGAACCACTATAAAAACTGTGTGTACTTTGTGTGTGACTGATTATGTGTTTGCTATTTAAAGTTCTGTGAATTATGTGATTAATTCTGCCTAATAGTTTAAAAAGATTAAGGTCACCTATTCACCCCCCCTCCCCTCTAGGTGATTAGGTACAATTTCTGTCAAGTGGTATCAGAGGGAGGTTCCTCAAAAAGGACATAACAGTCTGAGTAAAGATCCTGTAGGCAGAATCAACTTAATCAAGAATCAAGAAAATGGGTTCAACAGAGAATCACAAAGAGTTAGGATCCATGAAGTTACCAATCTGCAGAAAGGAGATCTTTGACATTTGGAAAGAAAGGGTTAGACTTTTTATGGAAGCCTCAGACCCAAGAATATATATTACTGTTAAAGAAGGGTCATATGTGCCAATGAAAGTATCTGTTCTAGATGCCAATCAGAGAACACCCAAAGACTATTCAGAAATGACCAAGGATGAGATAATTCTGGCCACTATGAACAAGAGGGCCCAGAATATAATTGTAAGTGCAATTGATGATGCCACATTTCAGAATCTGATTAATTGCAAAACATCAAAAGAAATGTGGGACACACTGATAGTCTATATGGAAGGATCAGAAGAGGTAAGACAAGACAGGAAGTCTTTATTGAATCAAGAATATAAAAGCTTCAGACAAGGAAGGTCTGATAGCATAACTGAGTGCTACAAGAAATTCTATAGGATAGTCAATGAGTTGATGTCTTATGGAAGAGAGTTCAGCAATTATGAATTGAATGATAAGTTCTTGAGATCCCTGACTAAGGACTGGGATACCAAGATTTGTGTCATAAGGGAAATGGTCAAGTTAGCAGATATACCTCCTCCAACATTGTTTGGAAAACTGTTATCATATGAGATGCAGTTAATGGTAAGAAAGGAGGAAGAGAAGACTACCAGAGTTGAGCATAAAGAAAGAGCTGTGGCTTTCAAGACAGAAGCCACTAGGAAATATAAAAGTAAGTCTCCATCTCCACCTCCAAAAGTTGCTGAGACTGAGACAGATGAGTCAGAAAGAAAGAATTCTGAAAGCAGTGAGAGTGATGAAAATTTTGCAGCTTTCACTAGACATTTTTAGAAGTTTCTTAAGAAGAAACAGTGGAGGTCAAAGCCAACCACTTCATAGAAGTCATCAAAGAATGAAAGAAGAAAGTCCAGGCAAAGTAAAACTACATCCTCAAAGATAGTTTGCTATTGTTGTAACATACATGGACATGTTGTTGTTGACTGTCCAGAGAAGAGGAAAGAGTCAACTGATAAGAAGAAGACTCAAATCAAGGGCAAAAAGGAAAGGTCCTTTGTTGCTAATAAGGACAAAAGTCTGTCTGATATGTCATCTTCAGAATCAGATTCAGAAGCTGAAGCTTATATTGGACTGTTTGCTGAAGAAGAGGAAGATGAGTTCATATAATTAATGAACTCAATATATGAGCATGAGGACAATCAGTGTCAGGGACTGATGGCCTTATCAGAAGGAGACAAAATCTAGGATCAGCCTGCACCAAGTCAGGTACAAAATTATTCTGTTAGTTCAATTTCTAGTACTGAGTCAGATTCAGATACATCATCATCAAGTGATGTTAGTGGATCTGAATCTGAAGGAGATATTCATCAGTTGATTGATGAATATAGAGTAGTGTTGCAAGCTTTGAAGAAAAGCAAATCCTTGGACAAGAGTCAAGCTAAGGAGATTGTCAGTCTTAAAGTTGCTGCAACAGATTTTGACAAGTTGCTTGATCAGAAATTAAATGAAATAGCCAGACTGAAGCACATTACTGTTATTCAGATGGGGACTATAACATTTAAAAATGATCAAATCAGAAATCTGGAGATTAGTCTTCAGAAAGAGAGAGAGATATAGTAGCAAGGTTTTCTAAACCAAAGTCTGTTCTACCTTTGATAGATGAGTTCATTCCTCAAAATGGTAAAACTGGATTGGGGTTTACTAAACCTGTCAGGATTGTACAGTCCAAGTCTAAGGGCAAAGCCCCAGTACTCAACAAGAAGCTTGCTGAAGATAAAACAGCCAGGGTTGTACCTAAACAAAGGTATAACAGATTTGAGTGCTGGTGTTGTGGCAAGGTAGGCCACTTTGCCATAGATTGTTGGCATAATTCAAATGCCAAGGTGAGTAGCAAACTGCCTGCTAGAAATGTTACAGGTAGTTTTGTTAAGATTAAGACTAACTTGCACCAAGGACCCAAGAATTATTTGGGTTCTAAGGTAAAGTAATCTGTTTTGTAGGTGAGTCCAAGTGGCCAAGCCCCAATATGGTACTTGGACAGTGGATGTTCCAGGTACATGACTGGAACTAGGGGATTGCTAAAGGACTATACACCAATCAAGGATGGTCCTAAAGTCACCTTTGGTGGTTCTGAAAAAGGAATCATCAAAGGCTTTGGTAACATTTCTAGCAACCTTGTTACAATTACTCAAGTGGCTTATGTTAAAGGTTTGAAACACAACCTCATTAGTATAAGTCAGCTGAGTGATTTAGGATATGTCATCTCATTTGTCAAAGATGGTTGTCATATCAGTAGATCAAATGATCAAAAGATCATTCTGACAGGTTATAGGAAGAGAAATTTCTATTGTCTAGACATTATGTGTGAGAACAATGTTTATCTTGTGTGTCTTGTAGCTGATGAAAAAGTCTCTCATTGTGTCAAATGGCACAAGAGGCTAGCCCATCTTAACTATAAGACAATTGGTCAACTCTATAGCAAAGAGTTAGTGAGGAATGGTCCTCAGGTTAAGTGTATTAAGAATGGGATATGCTCAGCTTGTCAAAAGGGCAAGCAGACTAGATCCACCTTTAATAGCATTGAGAACAAATATGTTGTGAGTTGCTTGTACCTATTGCATATGGATCTCTTTGGTCCTATACTAGTTCACAGCCTAGGTAGGAAGGTCTACACATTTGTGGTTGTAGATGACTACTCAAGGTTTTCTTGGGTGTTCTTCCTTAGATAGAAATCTGAAACTCCAAGTATCTTATACAGCTTTGTTAAACAAATTCAGAATGAATTGGACAGTACAGTGGTCAAAATCAGAAGTGACCATGGTACTGAATTTCAGTCTGACAGTATGACAAAACTGTGTGAAGAATTTGGAATTTTTCAGGAATTTTCTTCACCAAGAACACCTCAGCAAAATGGCATTGCTGAAAGAAAAAATAGAACCTTGATTGAGGCTGGTAGAACTCTATTAAGTGACACATCTCTCCCTGAATATTTCTAGGCTGAGGCAGTAAATACTGCATGTCATGTAATTAATAGGGCTACTATCACCATGAGCCACAATAAGACCCCCTATGAGATTGTGAAGGGCAGAAAACCAAATCTATCTTATTTCAGGATCTTTGGTTGTAAATGTTGTATACTTAACAATGGTAAGTCTTATTTAACCAAGTTTGCTGCCAAATCCCAAAAGGGGATCTTTTTTGGGTACAGCAACAACAGTAAGGCTTATAGGGTCTACAACTTGACTACTCAAGTTGTAGAAGAGTCAGTACATGTAGTATTTGATGAAGCTAGACTCATTAATAATGAATTGTCTAGAAGTATTTGCAGCTCCACAGGTGTGACAGAGAAGATGGACAAGCTTACTATTCAAGAAGGTCCTACTACAAGTCAGCAAGTGGATGATAGTGGCTGCTGTCCAGGGGGATTACTAGATACACCTGATGCAGAAGAAGACCAAGGAGTGCAGCAAGTTGAAGAGAATGAAGGTGTACAACCTGAAGACAGGCTGCCTCCAGCAAATAGACATCTAAAAGATCATCCAGCCAATCAAATTATTGGTGATCTTAGACAAGGGGTACAAACAAGGAGCAGGAATCTAAGTTCAGTTCTCTACTCCAGCTTTCTATCCCAAGTAGAGCCAAAGAAATTTGAAGAAGCAATCCTAGACCCTCATTGGATTGAGGCAATGCAAGAGGAACTGAACCAGTTCAAGAGATGCAAGGTCTAGGAGCTTGTTCCTAAACCAAAGGGCCACAACATAATAGGAACTAAGTGGATCTTTAGGAACAAGTTGGATGAAAATGAAGTAATTATAAAGAACAAAGCTAGACTAGTAGCTAAAGGATATAGGCAGGAAGAAGGTATTGATTTTGATCAAACCTTTTCTCCAGTAGCCAGACTGGAAGCAATAAGGATGTTCCTTGTCTACGCAACATTCCAAGGGTTCAAGGTATACCAAATGGATGTTAAGTCAGCTTTTCTGAATGGAAATCTGAAGGAAGAAGTCTATGTAGAACAGCCATCAGGTTTTGTTGATTCTACTAAACCTAATTATGTTTATAAACTTAGGAAGGCATTGTATGGGTTAAAACAAGCCCCTAGGGCTTGGTATGAAACCCTGTCTAGTTTCTTCATTGAGAATAAATTCACAAGGGGGAAAATAGACAAGACTCTATTCCTTAGGGAATCCAGAGGTAAGATTATCTTAGTCCAAATATATGTAGATGACATCATATTTGGGTCTACAGAAAGTGGTCTTTGCAGAAAGTTTGCAAAACTAATGCTAGGATAATTTAAAATGAGCAGTATGGGGGAACTTAAGTTCTTCTTGGGTCTCCAAGTTAGACGGACTGAGGATGGTTTATCTATATGTCAGTCTAAGTTCACCCTAGAATTGATAAGGAAGTATGGTATGGAATCATCCACTACCATGAAAACTCCTATGGGGTCAAGCATGTCTCTAAGCAAAGATGATGCAGGGAAACTTGTAGATGAAACTTTGTATAGAGGGATGGTTGGCTCCCTACTATATTTGACTGCAAGTAGACCAGATATCATGTATGTTACATGTATCTGTGCTAGGTACCAAGCTTGCCCAAAAGAATCTCATTTGACAGCAGTCAAAAGAATTCTGAGATATCTTAAGGGCACTCCTTATCTAGGCCTTTGGTACCCTAGGAATGAAGTGTTTGATCTGACAGGTTATTTAGATGCATATTTTGCTGGCTGCAAGGAAGATAGGAAAAGTATAACAGGCACCTGTCAATTCCTAGGTGGAAGGCTGATATCATGGAGTAGCAAGAAACAAACAAGTGTGGCTATCTCCACAGTAGAGTCAGAGCATGTGGCTGCAGGAAGTTGTTGTGCTCAACTTCTATGGATTCAACATCAGCTAGAAGACTATGATATTCAAGTAAGTAGAACACCATTATTTTGTGATTCTACGAGTGTTATTTTTATTGCAATCAATCATGTCTCCCATCGTAGGACTAAGCATATAGAAATAAAATACCATTTTCTAAGAGAACATGTGGAAAAAGGAGATATTTCACTAGAGTATATTAATACAGATAATCAGCTAGCTGACATGTATATTAAGCCTTTAGATGAAACCAAATTCAATAAATTTAAAATTGAATTAAGTATGATAAACTTAGAATAATTTACAAAAATTGGCTAAGTAAAATGGTGTCGACACACAGAGTTGTCTGTGTCGACACATAGAAGTGGTGTCGACATTTCAGAGAAATGGTGTCGACACATCTAGGAAGTCTGTGTCGACACTTCAGTGAATTAGTGTCGACACATGCAGTGTAGGTGTCGACACATCCAAGGTGGTGTCGACACTTAGGATTTACTCAGAATTAGTCTGGTAAAGTCTTGACTAAGTGTCGAGTTAAGTGGTGTCGACACATATGCAAGTGTCGCCACATATATTCTGTCGACTATACTTGTGTCGACACATAGTTGTCGAGACATTATAAGTAAGTGTCGACACTCTTCAACAGTGTCGACACAATTTAAGTATTTTGACGCGCCCTTTCATCTTCAATTCTAGAAAGGTATAAATAGGTTTTTGTCATTGTTTATCGACACGCTCACCAAAGTTTCGAGACCAAACTTGTGTGTCGACATCTCTCTTCTCTAAATTCAAATCTCTTCATACCCTAATGGCGCCCAAGCTAGAAGAGAACATTAACGAAGGATATGAACTCGTGCAACACGCTTTTGATGAGGCGGAACCTGAAATCAAAGGAGTGGTAACCCTAATAGCAGAGACTGGGTTAGAATTTCTTGTTTCAGAACCGATCAAGATCTGGAAGAAAGAGGTCCTGGAGTTTCTGAATGTAGCAACACTAGATGAATCAGGACTCAAGATTAAGTCAAGAGTTCGCAGGGAAAAGGTGAAGGTCTCTCCTAAAAGTCTAAGAAAGGTACTTCAACTACCAAGAACTAAGGAAGAAGAAGATGTTTCTGCTTCTAAGACTAGAGAAGCATTGACATGGTGTGGTTTGGACTCAAACCTGAAGATAGGATTTGTGTTCAATAGAAAGGGAATGAATATACAAGGCAAGTTTCTATCTGAGATTGTGGGCAAGGTCATACTGAGCAAGCCTGGTGGGCATGACAGAATTTCAGCTCACATGTTCAGTCTAATGACAAGGATAATCTTCCAACTTAATACTGATTGGTCTGCAGTATTGTTTGATAAGATTAAAGAGAGCCTGAAGAAACCCAATATGGGTAGAATTCTAAGTCTTTACCTCTCTTGGAGCATACCAGAAGTGATGACCCAAGCTGCTGGTTCAAAGATAAACCACATGAGGAGAATGGATTTGAGAATCTTCTCTAGGTGAGATAGAGTATTGACCAAGGAGCTGCCAACTCCAGAAAAGGACACATCTCAGAGGAAAAAGAAGAAGAAAGCCATAGTGGCTCCTGAATCATCAAGTAGCTCAGAAGAACATGTAGAATTTAGTTCTGATGAAGAGGGAAGGAATGCTGGAAAGACTCCAGCAAGACAAGAAGAAGCTCAGAGGCAGGGGGAGCTACCCTCAGCTAGCCCAGTTCACCTGGATCCACTCTAGGGGGAGCCTCTACTGATGGATGAGCCAACTCCCTTAGAGAGTGAAAGGGCTACCCAAACTATACTTGAGGTAATAACTGAAATCAATCAATTAGATTTCCCTATTGAGAATGAAGTTATGACTGACACATTATCTGATGTTAATCAGCAACCTCAGATTCTTAGTCAACCTCAGGATGTTGTCATGGAGAACACATCTATAGCTGATAAAGAAGTATTAGATGCTCCTGAGCAAAGAGATTCACCAAGTCAACCTCAACAAGAGTTTACACTGGAAGAGTTGTTCCCAGACTTAATACAGACTGACTTTGAGGTGGAAAAAGCAGCTGTTGAGGGGGGGTAGGTAGATCTTCAGGGGTAGCAAGTTAGATCTCAAGAAGAGACAGCAAGACAAGAACCTGAGATACAACAGAATGCTGAGGAGTTACCTAGGAAGGATTTACCTCCCAGCCTAAAGGAAAGAGTAGATATAGCTAGCACATCTGCTTCTGAAGATGAAGAGGCTGTTAGAGCCAAGAAGAGGAAGTTTCAGGTCTTCAAAAGAAGAAGCCAAACTTATAAAAAGGCTTTACAAACAATTGCACCACAGCCTGCACCATCTACTGATTACAGTTCACCGATGGTGGCTTTACAGATTAAGCTGGATGAGCAAAGGCAAGCTCTGGAAAAATATGTGGATGAAGGATATAAGTTACTGCAATTTAATCTTGCACAAGATATAAAATCTATCAGATTTGAAGTAAATCTTAACAAGAAGGAAATGACTGATTGCTTCCATAAGGGAGGAAATGCAGTAGTCTATCTGGCCACACATCAAGAGAAGATAAAAACAAAACTTGATGAGCTAGAAGTGAAGCAAGGCTATGTCCTGGAGAATCAGATAAGGATGAATGATAATCTCACTGCTTCACATAATGCTATTATAACTGAAATGAAGAATATAGCTACTGGTCAGACTACAGCAAGTGCTACTGCCAAAGCTGAATTTGACAAACAACTGCAAGAGAGCTTAACTACTGTTAAAACTGCTATTGAAGACTCTCAGAAGGCTATAACTGAAAAGCTCCAAAGGTTGAAACCTTTCTATAAAGATGGAGTTAATTATCTGAATGCACAGATAAGGTTTCAGAAAGATGATCTAAGGGATCATATAGAGAAAGAAGTCAAAAAGGGGGAGAGGGTATTAGTCAAGGCAGGCTCTGATCATGCCAAATGGATTTCAAATTCCATCAGAGCCACCCTTAGATATCCACCCTTATGTGATAATGACAATGTTGCAGAGTCTGGAATTAATCTTGCATATCTTGGAGGGGAGCAAGCTGAAGTGGCTCAAGTAATATACCCTCCACCAGACTTTGACATGATACATCAAGAGATACAGTCAATGTATAGCCCTCCTGAGGGCAATCAGAATGTCATCATTGAGAAAGTAGTTCAGCCAGTTCCAGAGGCAATACTCAAAGAGCAAGAGGCCTTATTAAAGGAACAAGAGACTCAATTGTCTAAGAAAAGATTCAGAGAGCAAGCTGAATTGAGACCTGATTTTGAACAATGGAGCCCCACTTCCAGGAATATCATTTTGACTGCATGGAAGGCTGCTAAGGACAATGTCCTTGATAGAGGCAAATGGTATTCTGATTTGGAGTGGAGGAAGCATGAGCATAGGCAAGAGGTCATTTTACAGTATAGAAGAAAGGCTAAACTAGGAAAGCTACCTCCTAAGACACGGGAGCCTAGCAAGTATTTTTCCAAGCCTTATCATTATTTTGAAAGACAGAAAATCAAGGCTGAAGAGTTGCAAAAGAAAGATCTCAAAGGGAAGATGCTTGCTGCTGCTGATGACACTGAAGCCCCAGTTCAAGCAAAGATACAATCTGGAAAGGGGATTGTAATCAAGGAACCAGAGCAGCAATAGGATAGCATTTTTCTTAAGTTTACTATGTATAATCAGTTGTATTCAACTTTCTGTAAACTTTTGAATAATGAAAATGTTGAAGTTGTTAGAACAATGTGATATGTGTTAAATCTATTACATTACTGTTCTGAGATATTTGTGTATACATGTTTTGTTTATACATGTTTATGTACTTACCCTATCATTTAATATTGTTTTACATCATACTGTGAATTTGTTATGTATGGTGTATATCATTGACTAAGTGTTATGACTTCTCCAAATAGGGGGAGATTGTTGGGTACATTGGAATATATGTACCTGATTTGAAGAAGCCTCACCCTACTCAATGATATACATCAAGGTGTATTTGATGTATTTTGAGTTTACTTGTGCAGGTTAAGTAATTGCAGGGAAAGCTTAAAAGTTTCTAAGTCCATGTGTCGACACCTAGAAGAAAAGTGTCGACACTTAAGAAGGCTTGTGTCGACACCCAGAGAAGCTGTGTCGACACTTGGAGTAATAGTGTCGATACCAGGGATGCAGAGTCGACACTAGAAGGAAAGTGTCGACACATACAGGCTGTGTCGACACACAATGAAGAAATGTCTAAAGAATCAGAGTCGACACTTAGAAGCAGTGTCGACACCCAGAGGAACTTTGTCGACATCAAAAGTGTCGACACTATGAGGCTGTGTCGACACTCAGCAAACTTCAACAAAGTTTAAGTACAAGTGTCGACACAAAGGAGATGTGTCGACACTCATCAAAGTCTCAACACATGAAGAAAGTGTCGACACTAGGAGGCTGTGTCGACATTCAGCAAATTTCAACAAAGTCTAAGTACAAGTGTCGACACAAAGGATATGTGTCGACACTAAGCAAAAGTCTCAACACATGAAGTATGTGTCGACACAAAGGAGATGTGTCGACACTCAGTAAAAGTTTCAACAACAAAAGGCATGTATCGACACAAAGAAGATGTGTCGACACTTAGCAAGTTTCAACACAAGAAGATGTGTCGACACAAAGGAGTTGTGTCAACACTTAGCAGAAATCAACTAAGTACTGAAGAAGAAGGACTTGTGTCGACACACAGGATCAGTGTCGACACATTCTGAAGAAGCAGTGTCGAGAAGTTATTTCTACAACACAAGGAGTTGTGTTGACACCATGAAGGCTATTGTCGACACTTAGTCTACTTGTGTCGACACTTAGTCTATCAGTGTCGACATTTAAAGACTGACTGTCTCGACACTTTCAGACAGTTACAGAAAATTCAAGAAGTGACTGGATGACTTGACAGCTGTCATTCCAGCCGGTCTACTGCAACTGTCAGAACTATCAGAAAGTTGTTAGAAACCGGAACAGCCGGTTACCTTGGAGAAAGTCTATATAAAGACCCTTCTCTTTCAAAAAGAGATGTAATTTTGAAGATTGAGTATTGGATTCATTGAAAATTTAACAACACTAAAAGAAGAAGACTTTCAAGTGAAGATCTAAGAAGTTGGAGAGAGAGAGCTCCTTCTAAGAAGATAGCTGTTGAACCAGGCTGTGAAGAAAGTTTCAGATTGAGATCTGATTCTTAAGTCAGCAGTGATTGAAGATCATCTACATAGAGTTTCAACCATACTGTGTTCTAATTCAAGAAGCTTTGAAGAAAGCCAAGGGAGGTTGATCTCAGCAAAGTTCTTCCAAGAACTAATCAAGAAACCAGTCAACTCTTCTCTCTCATTCTGAGTTGTGGGTATATACTTTGTAATTTTAATTTCTTGTAGGATCCTAAGGGATCTGAGTTGTAAGCCTGAAATTATAAAGGCTGAGTGGTAGGGTCTGTGTGCCTGAGTGTAGGAGATTCAGTTCTCTGAGTGTATGCCTTGTTGAGGGCTGAGTGTAGGCCTTGTTGAAGGCTGAGTGTAGGTCTTTGTGAAGACTGAGTGGTAGGGCTGTGTGCCTGAGTTATAGGAGTGAGATCACTCTGAGTTGTAGGAACCTGTTTGGGGTTCTGAGATGTAAGATCTGAGGATCTGAGTAGTAGTGGAGAAGTTTGGCCGAATTTAGTACACTACTAGATAGGCGAAGGGGGAAAGTGGATGTACCCAGACCTTGGGGAACCACTATAAAAACTGTGTGTAATCTGTGTGTGACTGATTCTGTGTTTGCTGTTTAAAGTTCTGTGAATTCTGTGATTAATTCTGCCTAATAGTTTAAAAAGATTAAGGTCACCTATTCACCCCCCTCCCCCCTCTAGGTGATTAGGTACAATTTCTGTCACTATGTTCTGTGATAACAAGGCCGCAATATACATCTCCAAAAATTCGGTCTTTCATGAGAGAACAAAACACATAGAAGTCGATTGTCATTTTATTCGGGAAGAGATCTTGAAGAAACAGATTTGTACTTCGTTCGTCACTTCCGACAACGAGTTGGCAGACGTCTTCACCAAGCGGGTGTTCGCTTCCTTCTTCCACATCTGCGACAAGCTGGGCATGATTGATATTTATGCTCCAGCTTGAGGGGAGTGTTGTAGTATGGAGATCGGGCGGTCTGTTGCTATTCGGAGACCGGGCGGTCTGGCGGTTTATCTTTATCGGTCTGTCTATCGGCCTGTTACTGTTTGGTATCCCAGTGGTCTGGCGGCTTGTCTCAGACGACTTGGAGACCGGGCGGTCTAGCGGTCTCCTGTGGCGGCTTGCTCTCTGTGGCGCTTGTTCTCTCCTCCTGTTGGTTGTCGGGCGGTTAGCCGGCTTGTCTAACCGCACGACCAGTCCAGTTTGTCTATTTGTAAAGCCGCATATACTTGTAAATTTTTAGTCTCACATTGTTTAATTGTAATCTCTCTTATCTCCTCCATTCCATAAAAGGGAGGCTAGCTATACCATTGTAATTGATATCTTTTTTGGATAAAAAAGTTTGCATTACTCCAAATTTTTGGTCTGCTTTTTCACGTTCGCACAAAGGTCATACAACATCCACCTGCCCAGAGTGCTTGGAAGTGAGGAGGGCGAGAGGCCCGGTACAGCGGCAGCAGCATGAGCGTATTGAGGAGGTTGTAGCAGGAGCAAGAGAGGAGGATAGATGCGAGGATCGGGCCGATGTGGGCATTCGAGGAGGGATCAGGGTGATTCACGGGCGGTGGAGATTGATACTACCCGCAAGGGGAGACTCCAAACAATATTTAGAAGGAGCCTCGCCTCGACCTACCAGACCTCGCCCCCGGAGGAGAAGATTACCTTCTCTTCGAAGGACATGCCGGATCAAGAGGATCTGTTCTGCGATGTATTAGTAATCCAGACGGCCATCGAGAGTTTCACGGTCTCAAGGATCTTGGTTGACAACGAGAGCTCGGTGAATGTAATCTTCAAGAATGCTTTTGATGTGATGAAGGTAGAGACCAGGAGGGTTTTAGCTTCAGATGGATCGTTGTTCAGGTTCTCCGGAGAAAGAAAAGAGGTGGAGGGGGAGTAGGGCTTCAAGTGACCTTGGGTGGACGGTCCAGGAACTGTTTGTTTGTCATCATTGACGCTTCACGCAGTTATAATGCCATTTTTGGACGGCCCCTCATCAGTGCAATCTGGTGTGTCCCCTCATTTTTCCACCAGTGTTTGAAGTTCAATGATGGAGAGGTTCAGGTTAACGTCTGGGGAGATCCTAGGGTGGACAGGTAGTGTTACGTCACGGCCGTCAACACTATCTCTTGGAGGAAAGTGACAGAGAAAGTGGAAAATGTGATGAAGAGCATGAGCAAGATCGAGCATTCTGAACGAGCCTCATCTTGATGAGTCCTTTTTTGTAATTAACTTTGTCCCTGGCCGATTAGGTCAGGGTGCATTATATGCAAAAGTTTCCCCTTGGGTAGATGAGAATTATTTTTTGTTGATTAAAAGCCCCAAGAAGGATCCGCTAACCGGACTCCCACTAGCATGCAGTGCAGGTTGACCTCTCAGAGAGATAAGTTGGAATATTGGTTCAAAGCCCCAAGAAGGTTCCGTCGGCCGGGCTACCACCCGCCGACGGGGCAGGCTGACCTCTCGGAGAGCCAGGTTGAAATGTTGATTGAAAGCCCTGAGAAGGTTCCGCTGACCGGGCTCCCACTAGCCGGCAAGGCAGGCTGACCTCTCAGAGAGGTGGGGTAAAATATTGGTTGAGAGCCCAAGAAGGTTTTGTTGATCGGGCTCTCACTAGCCTGCATGGCAGGTTGACCTCTCGGAGAGGTAGTTGAAATATTGATTGAAAGCCCCAAGAAGGTTTCATTGACCGAGCTCCCACTAGTCGGCAGGGCATATTGACCTCTCGAAGAGGTAGGTTGAAATGTTGATAGAAATCTCTGAGAATGTTCCGCTGATTGGGCTCCCACTAGCCGGCAGGGCAGGTTGACCTCTCGGAGAAGCAGGTTGAAATGTTGATTGAAAGTACAAAGAAGGTTTCGTTGTCTGGGCTCTCAAAAGTTGGTATGGCAGGTTGACCTCTCGGAGAGGTAGGTTTAAATATTGGTTGAGATCCCCAAGAAGGTTCCGCTGACCAGGCTTCCACTAGCAGGCAGAGCATGTTGATCTCTCGGTGAGGCAGGTTGAAATGTTGATTGAAAGCCCCAAGAAGGTTCCGCTGACCGGGCTCCTACTAGCTGGCATGACAGGTTGACATCTCGAGAGGCACGTTGAAAAAGGTTGTTTTAGAAAGAAGCCCCCGAGATGGTTTCGCTGACCAGGTTCCCACTAGCCGGCATGGCAAGTTGACGTCCCGGAGAGGCATGTTAGAATGTTGGTTGAGAGCTCTGAGAAGGTTCAGCTGACTAGGCTTCCACTAGCCGGCACGACAGGTTGACCTCTCGGAGAGACGGGTTGGAATGTTGGTTGGGAGCCCCGAGCACATCTGCTGACTGGGCTCTCACTAGCTGGAAGGGCAGGTTAATCTCTCAGGTGGCAGGATGAGGAGCAAGTGGTCTTAGTTAGCCAAGGCCCCTCTAGAAGGTGTCGAGATCTTTCTCCTCTCCACCTCCTATTAAGTCGGGCTCCTAGGAGGTGTCGAGATCTTTCTCCTCTCCACCTCCAATTGAGTCGGGCTCCTGGGAGCTGTCGAAATCTTCCGCCTCTTTTCCTCCAGTCAAGCTCCACTCTTGGGAGGGACTTTGGGAGGCGTGTCGTTTAGCGTTGTTCTCTCCGAACCACGGGTTCTACATTATTATTTTTTCGACCTCGTGTCGAGCTCGAAAAAAGGGGGGGATTGTGTATAACTCGTAATTCGTCGAGATCAGAGATGACCAAGGATGTCCTAGAGGATCTCGCCTACCTAGGACGAGTGTAGAAGGATTCACCTCCAGAGGCGAGATCCAGGGTCCGAAGGCGAGATCCAGCTTCACCGGGCACACGCCACTCCCAGGATATCTCTTTAGGTCTGCTAATACCCCCCAAACACCGGAGTTTTGTTGTTGTCAGACCACTTTGGGATGTGTATAGTAAAACCAAAAGGCAGGATTCCGGTATTTGCAGGCCAGACTTGACAAGCTATAAATATACCCTTAAGAGCATCTTTGGAGGGGACCCGTTTCTTTGGCTTCTCCCTCCTCTGATAGGCTTTGGTTGGCTTCGTGTGCCCTCCAATGTGCCCATTTCACCATCGGTTAGGAAGGAGAAGCTCTCTTAGATCTTTTGGATGTGTGACGGGACCTTCTCGCTTGAGCTCAGGGTCTGTATCTAGTCTCCAACCGCCTGTCAAAAGCTCTAGCTCAAGAGAAGTACGTGCAGATTACCTTTTTTGGGTCCGAATTCTTCTCAAGATCGGGTTCCGGTTTCAACAAGGGTCGAGCTCAATGCCATTGGTTTAGGGGGGGTATGATCTAGTAGAAGCCATTCATGCTGTAAATTTCGCTCTAAGTTAACTTTTGCGGGCAGATCTGTCGAGCAACTATACTGTTGATATTTAGACATTATTAATCTTCTATCCGCAACTCAAAACTATGCAGGCCTAACAAACTGCGGTGATCTTACCTCAGTGCTCGATAGGCTTAATACGTCTCGATGATGCTCCTAATGCCGCAAAAAAATGAATGTGACCTTAAAATGTTTATGTATTGCCTAAAATTAAAATTGTGTGGTGACTGCTGAGAGCATGAGCACTCAATAGAGACTTTATGCCTTGTAAAATGACTCTTCAAATTTCTAATGCCCTTAATATCCCTTCAGCGGTTTATAACTCATCAACAGACAACTCCTTTGCACTTATCGTTTGTTCGGATCGGGAATTGGAATTCTGACAACAGAATTTTAATTTCAGTGTTCCGATGTCAGGAATTTTCTCGGAATTGTAATTAGTCAAATTTTATGGAATTTTATTTTGTACTATGACCAATTCTTATGGGTAAAGACAGATATTTCATAGAATTCAGTTTTTTACGATGGTCATCGCCGTCCGATCTTGCTGTTGCCACTTGATCTCGCCGCCCCCGCCCGATCTCGCCGCCGCCGCCCGATCTCGCCGTCGTCGCCGCATGATCTCGCCGCCATCGCCGCCCGATCTCGACACCGCCGCCGCCGCCCGATCTCGCCGCCGCCGCCGCCAGATGTCGCCGCCGTTGCCGCCCGAACTCGCCGCTGCAGCCCAATCTCGTCGACGCCACCCGATCTCACCGCAACTGTCCGATCTCGTTGCAGACACCTGATCTCGCCGTCGTCTCCCGATCTCGTCATCGCCGCCAGATCTCGTCGTTGCCGCCTGATCTCGTTGCCGCCGCCCGATCTCGCCGCTTGATCACGCCCCCAATCTCGTCGTCGTCGTCCAATCTCGTCGTCGTCCAATCTCGTCGTCGTCTCCAGATCTCGCCGCCGTCTCTCGATCTCATCATCACCGCCCAATCTCGTCGTCGTTGCCCGATTATAATTAATTGTTGGTACACTACCTGAAGTTGATTTCTCTGGTATTGTGTTTCTATTTTTGCAAACTTCAACATTTTTTGAGAGAACGTAAAAAAATAATTCCCTCCATCAAATGGTTTTGTTGCAATAACTTCGTGACGAGTGACACGAGACTTCAACTTCAAAATATTGTTCTCGTCCGATCCTGCAGTCATGAGAAAAAAATTTCTAAACCAACTTCAATTCTAGAAATTCATCATGCAGACAAACAACTACATTGGAAATCATACCAATTCCAATTCCAATTCTCACATGAATTGAAATTTGATGAATTTCAATTCTACAATTCCAAATCTTATAATCCGAGCAGACTATAATTAGAGTTTAGGGAAAAAAACTCCTTCACATTTATAAAATTTCTATTTCACAACTACTCCCATTCATAAAGTTTCGAGAATGCATAATAGAAGAATCCAGGGGGCTTCTACGTGGCCAACAATTAAATGTCATTCTTATTCTAATTTATGTACATATTATATTAAAATAGAAAAATATTTTTTTACTCAAACATTTAATTTTTTGATTTTACCTTTTTATTATCAAATTTTCAATTTTTTTATTTAAATATTTTTTTATTTTAAAATATATTTACTTATATAAACAAAGTCTTTTACTTACAATAAAAAGGTGTTCTTCCCGCCGAATACAAACCCGCGTGCACAAGAGAAAAATAAGTAATAAGCTGGTGCTCGGGGGTTTCTGAGCAGTAGGAGCGTCATTGTGTCGAGGCATTGTCGTGACCCGAGTACTATCGGGCGAGACACCTGGGTGGCTGGGTCCCCTCATGTACTGTCACGATCAGGGTATAGTTGTGGTTGATCGTAGGGGCGGAGCCCTGCACCTCTCACTCATATGTGTGTCTGTGCGTGCGTGCGTGCGTGCGTGTGTGCATGTGTGTCTGTGTCTGTGTCTGTGTCTGTGTCTGTGTCTGTGTCTGTATCTGTGTATATGTCTATGTATGTGTCTGTCTGTCTGCATGTGTGTGTTTTTTATGTGTGTTTATGTGTGTGGGGGGTGCGTGCGTGCGTGCGTGCGTGCGTCCGTGTCTCCGTGTATGTGTGTCTGTGTCTGTGTATGTGTCTGTGTGTGTGTCTGTGTCTGTCTATGTTTGTCTGTCTGTCTGTCTGTCTGCCTGTGTGTGTATTTGTGTGTGTTTGTCTGACTGTCTGTGTGTCTGTATCTGTGTGTCTGTGTCGGTATGGTTGTGTTTGAGTCTCTGTGTATGTGTGTCTTTATGTCTATATGTATTTGTGTCTCTCTTTGTCTGTGTCTGTGTCCCAGTGTCTCTGTTTGTGTGTCTCAGTGTCTCTGTTTGTGTATCTATGTGTCTTTGTCTGTGTGTCTCTAAGTCTTTGTCTGTGTGTTTGTGTTTCTCTCTCTCTCTCTCTCTCTCTCTCTCTCTCTCTCTCTCTCTCTCTCTCTCTCTCTGTGTGTGTGTCTGTGTCTATGTCTATGTCTATGTCTATGTCTGTGTCTGTGTCTGTGTCTGTGTGTGTGTGTCTGTGTCTGTGTCTGTGTCTGTGTGTTTTTTATGTGTGTTTATGTGTTTGCGTGTAATTGTGTGTGTGTGTGCGCGCGCGCGTGTGTCCGTGTCTGCGTGTGTGTGCATGTGTGTCTATGTCTGTGTCTGTGTGTGTGTCTGCGTGTGTGCATGTGTCTGTCTGTGTTTGTCTGTCTGTCTGTCTGTCTGTGTCTGCCTGTGTGTGTATTTGTGTGTGTTTGTCTGACTGTCTGTGTGTCTGTATCTGTGTGTCTGTGTCGGTATGGTTGTGTTTGAGTCTTTGTGTATGTGTGTCTTTATGTCTATATG